>JAJONR010001627.1:0-113928 GCA_029582245.1 Solanum etuberosum | reverse complement strand
CAATGGAACCCTGGGGGGGGGGGGGGGAGCCTTATAAATTCCCTTTCCTCAGTTTTATCAATATACCCAACTAGCCATGGGAAGAAAAATAACATCAAAAACTTCAAACATAAGACATCTAACTATGTATTTCATCAATACATTCCCTCCTGGCACATCAGTTTCCGACATTCCCAAAGCATGTAGAGTGGAAAGGGCTACCTGCCGTCTAACAATTCTAACCAAGTACCACGAAATTACAGCAAATCCTACCTATTATTACGAAAAAAAAGAAAAAAAAAACTGGTACAAAAAATTTTTAGAAACTGCACTTTGTTCTGAAACTTCAAAGTGCCCATTGTTTGTGTTTCTTTCCTCCCTTTCAACTATTTGTATTTTTATGACTTATGAGCCTCAGGTTGACAGTTCAATTTTTCTTGTTAGTTCACTATCTGAACTTGAAGAGAGTGGATCTAGAGCTATTTACATAGCACTAGAATATTTATACTTGTGTAATGCTAACGCAAAACAAATAGATCAATTCAACATATAGGTACCGAATACGTCTGAAAATCAAGGTCCCGAATATGAAATTAAAATAAGAATAATAAAAAGGTAGCACAATACTCACTGAACCAGGGAAACTGCAGCAATCAGGCATTGCCTTCCCTGTCACAATGTTGAATAATTATAACATAATTTATTCCCAACTATGTCGAATTACAGTTGCCATCATATGTAATTAACTAATAATTTTTCTATAAGTTATGTAATTAAATAATAATTAATATCATGCCTCAAGTTCGTGAAGTGCAAGAGCGGAGAAAGTTGTTACCCCGTAGAAGGCATGAGTCCCTTCATTAGAACTAGCTGTTCTGTGGTGGCTCATTAAATTATCGGTACACACATAAACATCTTCCATGCTTGACCGAGATCCAATGTCAGCCCAAGCACCTGAGCGAAGTATGGGAAGGTACTCTGTTGCATGATCACCCGTAGTTGTTCTTGGTTCAAGAGGAACATCTGATAACTTGGTTCTCACCTGGTAAATCTCCACTCAAAACTTCAATACACATCAAGAAAATACAAAATCACCAAAGATCATACAAAGTCTGAGAGTTTCAAGTTCTTCCGCTAGCAACTAATACAAAGAAAGATAAAAGTACAAAGTAACAGACCATAATTTCCAGATAAAGAGACCAGAAAAACTTAATAAATAAATCAGGCAAACAAACAAAGTATACGGATCCATCAGTTCAAATATTAAACTTATATTATTTCAAAACTAAGCTATTAAGATTTTTCATATAAATCTAGGACAAAATTCATATTAGATTAATGGAAGAGGTATACTTTTCAAAGAATCACAAGTAATAAACCAAGAAATTACATCCTCCTAGTAGATGCTACTCAACTTAGTATCATCAAGGCTTAAAGTTAAGTTCTGCAGAGTGGTGGTTAGACCAACATTGTTGTAGGGGCTGAATGATGCCAGTCAAGAACGCACATGTTCAGCAGATGAAGGTTTCAGAGATGAAGATGCTTAGATGGATGTGTGGACATACTCGGAGAGCTATGATTAAGAACGAAGCTATACGGGACAAGGTGGGAGTGACATTAGTGGCGGACAATATGAGGATGCTTAGATGGATGTGTGGACATGTGTGAACATACTCGGAGAGATAAGGATTAAAAAACACTTGTGCCCTGTAAATTTTAACATTTCATTTTGCACAGCCATCAAACACCGTTGGACCTATCCAATACAAAATGCTTCCACATATCTCCCCAATAAGACAACAGAACAGCTTCTATTGCTTCAGAAAATACATATGATAACCTTCCTAACTTTGGTTGCTAGCTTTATCAAAAGTAATTATAGATATAAGCAAAAACACATTCATACCATACTGAGATATGCAACAAACAAAACAATAGAGAAGTACTTATTTTGTTTCCTTTCTGCACTAAGACAACTAACCCATATTATCAATTAAACAGCAAAATAAGCAAACTACACCTCAATGCCAAACTAGTTAGTATCGATTTTCCGTATCCATTCCAATACTCAATAATTCATCTTTTATGGTAACAAATTAAGTTTTTCTCAAACACCGGATCTAAGGCAAGTACATTCCAACTAGTAATTTTGCAAAGTAATAAATCAAACACGAAAAAAACCAAAAAAAAATAAAACATTTCCGATAAAGAAGAGAAATTTACCAAAGAGGGGTGTCGAACAAGGGACTTCTTGGTGGCAGAAGCCACTAAACGACGATCTCCAGCAAGAGGGTTAGGTGGTTTGCTGTTGCTGGAGCTCTCATTTCCTCTGCTGCAATTATCAAACATCAATTTACTTTCTTCCATTTTGATTCTCAACCATAACTGCACAGCAAAAAAGAAAGAAAAAAAGTGAATGGATGTAGAAATTTTGCAGAAAATTTAGGGATCTTCCGTGCAAATTTAATTGAATCTAGGGTTAAAAATTAAAGGGGATTGTAAAGGGTTTTAAGGAGCGGGAAAATAGGGATTTTTAGGGTGTGGGAGGAAACAGAGAGATTTAGGTATACAGAGAATGCAATTGGTGTTTTTAGGGATCTCTCACTCTCAGCGATGTTTTTGAGGTGGGGACTCGAGCAAGACGATGGTGATTCCTTTGACAAGTAAAAATAGGAAAAATGGTCAAAAATGTCCTTAAACTATGCGAAAGGAATAAAAATGTCCCCGTTTGTAGTTTGGTAAAAAAATGTCCTTATCGTCAATATTTTGATCCAAAAATACTCTTATGGTAATTTAATGGGTAAAAAATACTTATTTTTCAAATAATTATATTGTTTGTTTTATTTTTAACACATTTTTTTTCCTAATAATAATTTTTAAAATTAGCAAATGTTTATCTAACTTCAATTCAGAAAATAAAATAAAAAATGAAAATATTTCTTATTTTATTATAATTATTTTTATCGTTATATATATATATATATATAAATTAATGATGGATATACTATGATATATTATCTGTCGAAAGGGTACATGAAGTTATTTTATTTTAATTGATAAAATGAGATTAAGAAGAAGAAAAAATATTTCTTACATTTTTATTTGTTAAAGTGATTTTAAAAGAAAGAAAACAAAAACATGATTCTTTAATAATATTTTAATTAGGAAGAAGATGTGTTGAAAAAGAAAAAAATAATATATGTATTCGGAAAATGACATTTTTGACCCATTTAGTAACTATAAAGGCATTTTTGGACCAAAGTATTGACTGCAAGGGCATTTTTGAACCAAAGTATTGACGGCAAGGGCATTTTTGAGCCAAACTATAAACGAAGGGCAATTTTATTCCTTTCACATAGTTTAAGGGCATTTTGATCATTTTCCCTATATAATATAATTGTTCTATATTATCAATAAAATTTAATTTATTATGATATATAGCTTTTCATAAAGATAGAGAATAAGATTACGTATAATAAATTCTTTTTCTTTCCTTGGACCTTTTTTTAGACTCCACCGTGTTAAATCCTCAGCTCGATATGACTCAATGACAATGACTTCGGTTATGGTCAAGTTTATTTAAGATAAGACTTTTGGCATGGGCACGTGTCTACAGAGCATGAGAAGACCTTGATAGTGGCATGACTAAGGCAAGGCTAAGGCATGACAAGGGCCAGGCAAACTAAAGCAATGTAAGGCAAGGCTATGAATGTAACATGATCATAGCTAAAACAAGTTCGTGGGCTATGAATTGGGCAAGGCCGATGGCTAAGGAGAATGGAAACTAATGGCAAGCTACGCAGAACATATGCATAAGACAAGCACGTGGACAAGTCGTGAATGGAGCCAGAGTGGGCATTTGACACTAGATTTGAAGGTTGCCTACATGTGTTACGCACATGCATCGGCGATTGGTCAGTTTCCTAATTTTCGATCGTTAATGTCTCAATCAGCTAGTAGTTGAACTTGTATTTTGATTTTGGCCTAGCTGCTAGAGGATGTCAACTGCATAAGATAGACCATGAGTCTGGCATATGATAAAGTGACATGATTTATTTAGTGGCACAAACAGATTGGGCTTATTGGCCGAATTTTTTAAGGTTAAGTTTCATGTGCTTCTCTATGGCACGGGTTTAATATAAAGTTTGGAAGTGATTCATTTATGTGATTTGGGTTGTGTTTCATATATTTTGAGTGTTGAACTAGATTGAGGGAAAAGAAGAGGCTAAGTCGCACGTGCGTGACTCTTGTGTGGAGCCTAATCGGAAAAAAGTTATGAATGAGATTGTTCCCCCCCTTAACTAGAGGTTTTAGTTTCAAATTTTGGATATAATTTCGTTTATATACGGAGCACTACCTAAGATTGAGTCGGATAATCTTTGATAGGGAGAGCTACCACAAATAGGGCCTATTCGATGCAAATTCATATTAATTAAATCGGAGTAGGGTCTAAAATGTCCGTCAACTATTTGAATTGGTACAAAACTACCCTTCATTCATCTTTTGGTCTTCAAATACCCCTAACACCAACATTTTGGCTAAAAATATCCTTATTTGTAACGACTCACACTCCTAAGGTGGATGAAGGGTAAATTTATACCAAATTGCATAGTCTAAGGGAATTTTAGGCTCCATTAAAAATAATTTGAAATTATTTAATATATGGCTCGTGTGATTGACCTAGTGTTGGGTTTCATAATAAACAAAAAAAATAAAAATAGAAGATAAATCATCTACTATCTACGCTCACCTCCCTCCTCCCTCCTCCCTCTTCCACTTTTTTTTTGTCGGATCTTGTCCATCATTTTAATTTTAATTATTTTCCCAACTAATGACAAATTAAACAAGGGAGAAAAAAAGGAGAAAAACAACGACCGCATTCATTTATAAATAATTAGTTCAACAGAAAATGATTTAATTAAGCAACTATATACATATACTACAATATTTCTTTTGTGTGTATTAAAAATTCAAAATAGAAGCATGGAAATAAGATTTTTTTCCTATCCCCACCCACAATGAAAATAATACAAATTAAATTTAAAGAATATGAACATGTATGTTCATTTCAAATTTTAATTCCTGATATCATAATTAATAATAAGAGATTTAAAAAGGAATAAAAAGGGGAAATGAATAAGATAATTGCATAATTGATAAACAATTTTATATTAATAAAACATAATAATCTTTTTTTAGATCGATCAGACGGGACGAGTATGAATTTTAATTAGATCTCCAATTATGAATTGAGTTATAGTAAATTGGGAGTTGATTTAAAATATGCAATAGGAAAATATTATGAAATTAATATTTTTAAGAAATATTATTATCAAGTGTATCGAGTCAAACTATGAATCATATGTAATTTTATTATTTATTCGTGAAGGGTTTAAATTTGGACCAATCAGATTAGGCAACATCATAAACAAAAAATTAATAATTTTACTTTAGAAAAACTGTTAAAAATAAGGGCAAATATGAACCAAATGTTTATATAGAGGGTATTTTTGAACCAAAAGGTTAACGACAAGGGTATTTGAGAGCCGAAAGGTGGATGAAGGATAGTTTTGTACTAATTCAAATAGTTGAGGGACATTTTACGCCCTTCTCCTTAATTAAATTCTAATACGAATTTCGAACACGGAATAAAAAATGAATTAAAAACAAAGGAATTACTACATCAAAGTCGCGCATTAGTTGTATTAATTAATATATAGATGTTAAAAAAAAAAAAATTGAAAATTATGCATAAAGATTATTAAGAATTTTATAAAGTACTACCATGATTTATTCTTATTTCACATGATTTTTAGTTATATATAAAGAACAAGATGCATCACTTTGAATAACGATCTTGTTTTGTGTAGTAAGAGTAGATTGGTTGTTTTAGACTCACTTGCATAAATGATTATGTGATTAATTAGGTTAGCTGATTGTAAATAATTGATAAATGCTAAGTGTTAGAAATTATTTTATTACATATTTGAATGAAATTATTGTAAGTGATACTAAATCGTTGATGTGCTTGGTGGATAAAGAATTGATAATTTGTTCTTTTTAATAAAATAACTAAAATAACATTATTATTTTTATATAAAAAAGTCATAAATTTAGATATATCTTTGTAATAGAAAATGATTAACAATGGGTTTGGAATGGGGAAGAAATTAGAGGTTTTGTTTTGAAAAAGGTATTTGGAGAATTAGAAAAAACATTTAAAATAATACAATAAATTTTTTGTTTAAATTAAAAGTGTTTATAGGCTAAAAATAATAACATTATAAGTTAAAAATGATCAACTTATGACTATTGAGTATTTATCAAAATTCAAATGGGTAGATAGACTAAAAAGAATGCTTAAACCAATTTGACCGACTTATAAATTTCACGTATCATGAACTATATCATAATCATATTTCGAATAATTTCATTGTACAAGAAACTAAACGGATCAGAAGAGTATGAAGAAGAAAATGGACGTTGCTTCAATAACTTACGCCTTATTACTCACGTAAGTTCAAATCCAACAGCGGGATAATTCATTAGGATAAATAGTTGTGAAAGATTTAAATATTTATCTAAAATAATAATAAAATATTCAGTATAATTTGATAAGTGGGTCCGAAAAGAACAAAATATATATGAGGAGACCTTGATGCCTCTGCCTTTGGTGTATAGTTCGACAGCCAAAGGATTCCATTGATTTTTCTTGTCAAGATTATTACGAGAGTTTATAGTCTGAATTTCGAACTATCTAGCCAACTTTTTCCATTTTGTTTCATTAATTAATTGGTAGATTGTATATTAGAACTTATAATTTTATATTTAATTACATGATGTTTAAACATATAAATGTTTTCATCGAAATATAAAATTATCATACTAATTTAAGGGTCATGATCTTCTCAAATAGTATATCTTAATTTATACATTAAACCCAAACAAGAAAAATATTATTTTCGTACCTCTTTCAACGCTTTTTTTTTTCTTCACTTCACCTTTGAGCAATCAACATTTGGGCTAATCTCGAAAGGAACGCTTGCTCCACATTGTCCAGGGATACTAGCAGCGCGACTAAGTTCTTCGTCCGTGGCATGCGATGCAAGACTCTTTATGCACGATGCAGTAGTAGTAGCAGAAGCAATAAGAGATTCAAGTCCATTGCAGCAATCTGTCGGGACACTTCCACCAAACAAGACATAGTTAAAGCATGGTTTAACACCATCATACATGGTGTCACACGTGATCATCGCCTTAGCTGGTGGTGGTGCCACCACCATGTAAATGATCAGGATGAATGAAAGAAGCATTAATCTAGGGCTAGTGGCCATTATAGCATTTGTAATTTGAGTAATGTGAAGTAACTATGTATGTGGAGTACTATTATTTATAAACTGTTGAAGGCTGTTTAATTATTCTTCGGATTAGCGTCACTTAGGAGTTTATAGTATACAAATTAATGATGATTACAATGATAATATAAAGGTAGGGAAAATTTTAAAATATTTGATATACTATTGACGGTGTACTAATAAACAATATGATGTAGGACAATTGATTCTAGTTTACATCGGGTATTTTTTATCCTCTATGTGATTCTTTGTTATCTCTTTTAGTAGTTTTTCATGTTCTAGCTAGCTATGCTATTTATATTACTAATATACATTTGATTGTGTTAGGAGATGCTATATTAATACATTAAGAATATTGATTGCCTAGACTAAGATCTAAATTTCACTATCTAAATTTGATTATATTTCATTTGATTTAGGATCACCTAGATCTTTTCACTTATATTTAGGAGTCTTGTGTTTGCTTTTGTTGATCATGTTAGTTCATTACATAGTAATTATTGTTCATAGGAAATATCACCATCATCTACAATTTTCTATTAATGCAAGACGGTATATATATATATGATTCAGTATTTTTAAGTATCATGATAGCTAGTGCTTGATCTTATAGCTTCCGCTCCTTAAGTGGTATGATGTAGACGATCCTAATTTAGCTTTGAATATTAGTCAAATTGACTATCATAAAGTGAAACGCGACAACTATTTTGAAACCGAAGAAGTAATAGAATAAATGAGGCCTTAGCTTTTAATTTTAGCTTAATGCTATTCGTAATGTATAAAGTTTGGCTCTTTTAATGTAACAAGAAGATTTTATTAATCACGATAAAAGTACAAACAGTACTAGACTTATTAGGCATATACCTCTACATACCATTGAAACTATAACCTCTTAATAACAACTTTATTTTCAACAAACCATGTTATTACATAGAGAAATAGCAACATATATTTTATTTGACGTTTGAGCAGTCTACATCTGGGCTAATCTTGAACGGAATACGGGAGTGACATCGTCGGGACAGACCGTTTGCGCGGGCGAGTTCTTCGGGGGTTGCACTATAAGCAACACCCTTGATGCACGAGCAAAAGCTCTTGCGATCAGGGGTGGTCTTGGCGGTAGAAATAAGAGATTTAAGCCCACTACAACATTCTGGTGGTACAGATCTACCACCAAGTACGATGTAGGTGGCACATCCCTCGAGGCTGCTAAACACCGTGCTACACGATAGTAACGCCTCCGCTGGAAGTGCCGCGGCCAGCACCGTGCAAATGAGGAGCAAATTAAGTGATTTCTTAGGACTTAGCAAATTGGAACTAGCCATTGCCTCAATTAATTGGAAATATTCTTGTTGAGGAAAGCTTAATGAAGATTTTAAGTATTTATACATGCCCAAATTTTATTGTTTGACTTGGGCATCGATTGCCTGCTGGATTTTCTTGTATAGTTTTCTTGTTAACTTTGAAAAATCCATGTTTTTATCACTAATATTAGTATATACATATAGGATACGTAAGTGTGACTAATTATGAACATATTTTGCCTTTTCATATAGAAAATTAAGTGTCACAAGATTGTGACTCGAAAAGAAAGGAGTGTTCCAAAGAATAATTGTATCTCCTTCTCTCCGTCTCAAATTAACGTCAATTATTCTACTCATACGAAATACTTTATTAGGATGTTGTAAAATAATAATAATCGATTGACAAATCTTGATTACTAATCATATTAGACATTTAATTTTATCTTTTCAACAATGATGCACTCCTACTAAGAAAATTCACAATATGATATTATATTTACCGTTAAATTGACTTTGATTTTCGCTCAATCAACAACATATTAGAAGTTTTATGATTACTGCGAATATATGTTCAACAAACCGTAAAAATTGAAGTGTTGGTTCCACTTTTTCGCGACTAGGTAAATAAGAGTTCTATGAGTCACTAGCTAAGTCGTCAATCCATCCATCAATTGGTGCCTCTTTATTAAATTCACTATTAGTTTTATTATCCTTAAGATCGAATATATGAATTTTTAGTGGTAAAAAACAAGGACATATACATACCTCGAGTGTGTCAATTGATCAAGACAACCCATAAGTTATGGTGAGCTAAACTACATTGTTCACCGTTCACATTTTTTATAAAAAAATTATCATGGTGTCTGGATCAACTTGTGTGCATCTCACAACTATTTTTTTTTTTTAAAAAAAAAAAAAAAGGAACAAGAAATATACATTAAATCACAAATGATACAATGTGTCCAATTAAAGGAAAAGCACAAATAAAGGTAATTACTGTTCAGTGGACTTCTCCGTTTATAAAGGATAATTTACACAAATAAATGTATTGGGCCAGATTTTATTCAAATTGCATCGTCTGGGCTGGCCCATTTTCTAGCCCAGATCACGATGGGTTTCTCTAAATTTCCAAACAAAAACCCTAATCCTTCATTCACCATCGCTACAGACGGACAAAGAGCAGCTTGAGAGGGAGAGGGAGTGAGAGAGAGAACGGCACTGAAAATGGTGACCTTCAAAGTAAGGGTCTTAAGCTTGCTTTTCTTTTCCCATTTCTTACGGTTCAGTGGTTAATATTAGCTTTTTTTCTTCTGTTTGCAGTTTCATCAGTACCAGGTTGTGGGTAGAGCTCTCCCATCAGAGACCGATGAACACCCAAAGATCTACCGCATGAAGCTTTGGGCTACCAATGAGGTCCGTGCGAAATCCAAGTTCTGGTGAGTACCGGTCCACTCAACTATTCATTTTTGGCGATGATCGCATTCTTAGTATTAATGTATAATCGCCGAAGTAGCTAGTGGATACGAACTTATTACGGTTATGTATAGTTTTAAAAAAATTTCAATTATATGTTTAGTTTAAGCTTAATGTTTGGGTGCCAGAAGCATATTATTAGGTAGTTTAATGTGTATTGGGAAGTGATCATACTGAATGGATGTTGGTTGATTTACTGGAAAAAGGTACTTTTTGAGGAAGCTGAAGAAGGTTAAGAAGAGCAACGGGCAGATGCTTGCTATTAATGAGGTATGGTGTATATATTTACACTTCTATGTGTCTTTATGGATGGATGAATATGATTTTCAATTTATTTCGGGTATCTACTTATATATAATTGGTTTTTCATGTCAGAGCTAGTACATTGAAGTATAATGAACAATCTACTGTGTCTCAACACTGGATTAGTTGGATTTATTAGAGTATCCATCATGTTAATATTAATTTTACACTAATTTATTCGGGTTGGGGTCTGTTTATGCTTTGAAAAGCTTACATTGCCAAGCTGTTGTTTTCTCAGTTCCTCAAATTGATTTTGTGTTTTTCCATGTATCTATTGCAGTCTTTTCTTCTTTCCTTTTACATATTTTTAGTCAGTTAAGTAGGAAAGCAAGAACTATCTTATTGCATTTCTATATCTGATGTTCTAGAGGTGAACTCTAGACAGTCGACCTGCCAAGTATAGTGTAGAGGACACTTTGGTTAGGATCTTGTGAAAACAGTTCTCCTTGTACGACATGATATTGCAGGTATAAAAGACATGTTTGAAAGCCTTGTGTTGCTAATGTAACTTACTATTTTTTCCATGTTGATTACATATTAGCCAATTTGAGGGGATTGCTGGGTTTCCATCCTGCTTGCCAGTTTTCTATAACAGCAGTGTCCAAGCCAGCCTTCCTGTCTTACTCATGTTTCAAACTGTTTTATTAGGAGCCACCTTCAATGATTCCTGCTATTACAAGTTGCAACAACACTTGCTTTATTGTTGAACTGCTCTGCCTAGTTTCCCTTTGCAAGTTTTTAGTTTTACTGGGACGCTTTGGTTTTGAGTTGTGCAGTTGCTTTCAGTACAATTTTGCTGATGATGCTTGGTGCTCTTAAATCTAGAACATATTATATTGTTGCTATTTGTTAGTTAAATATATATCTTGGAGATGAGGGGTCAAAGTTTCTGTGACAAGTTCAATGATGGAAGCAATCAGTAAATTGAGGGAGCAAGTTTGGAAATGTGTGTTTATTGATAAGTCGAGGGGAGATTGGAGAGTGAGGGGCAAGTTGGCCAAACACCCTGTTGAGGGACTTTTTGAACTTCACTTTTAAAGTGGCATATGACTTTTTTGTATGATTGACTGAAATATTATGTTTGTCTCTGTAGATCTTTGAGAAGTACCCTACTAAGATCAAGAACTACGGCATTTGGTTGCGTTATCAGAGTCGCACTGGGTACCACAACATGTACAAGGAGTACCGTGATACCACATTGAATGGAGCTGTGGAACAGATGTACACAGAGATGGCTTCACGTCACAGGGTCCGCCATCACTGCATCCAGATCATTAAGACAGCCACTATTCCAGCTAAACTGTGCAAGAGGGAGAGCACCAAGCAGTTCCATGACTCCAAAATCAAGTTCCCCTTGGTGTTCAAGAAAGTCAGACCACCTACTAGGAGACTCAAGACTACATACAAGGCTACAAAACCCAACTTGTTCATGTAACATGTTAGGTCATAAGTTTATTGAGAAGCAACTTAGAATTCATGCAAATTTTGTTGCACTAGTTCGCCAGTTTGGCATTAATGGAAAACCTTTATCTCCTTTTTTCCTTATAACTCCAGGTATCAGACAGTTAAAAGTTTCTCCTTTCTGAGTTCTAAATTTGTTTGCTTCAACAGTTCCAGTTCAAGTTTTATGGTTGGTTTGTCAATTTGTTGGAATTTTCTTATTGTTTTGTGATACTACTACTATAATACAATTGGTGTCAACTTGATGCTTAGAGTTGGGTTGCATGGTACCACTTTCCTGATAAACAGATGGTCGTATTGGGCAAAGAAGCTATTGTGACCATTTTCTCAGATAAACAGAGAGAATGTATGGTGAAATTGAAGCATTCTTTCTGTATGGTTGTGTCATATTATGCATCTTTTCCTGCTTTCTTACAATGATTTTACTGTTGATGCAGCATATAGGTAAAGTGGTGTCAATTTTCAGCTTTACTGATATACTTGGCTGCACTTTGATTGCCTCTGGCCCCTTGTGCTTGTTTTAGTTTTATCTTTTGGTATTGATATTCAAGCAGTGCCGTGGAACAATTATGGCTCCATGAGGAATTGCATGGACCAGGGGTGGAGCTACAGTGAAGAAGGGGGGGTTTGGGTAAACCCAATATATAATTATGTAGGTGCGAACCCACACACATAAACTGGAGAATGGCTCGGTGGTGTTGATGCTGCTTTTATTGCCTTGCGTCCCTTACAAATAGGTTCGAAACCTAAAACTAAATGATAGTGCTTATATTTATATACCGCCTCTGCATATGGTGCGGACGACACAGAAATACCATTCTGGAGTTGTACCATATTTATGAAATTTTACAAGAGAAATCTCGGAAGGTAGGTAGGTGTGTACGCAACATTAGTGATACCATAGAAGATTTTCCTCTACTAATTCAAAATAAAAAGAATATAAATAAAATCACATGCTAAATGAGGGAAATATTGTATTAGTTAGATAAGATCACGATATTTTCATTTTCATTTTCATTTTACCATTTTTACTCGTATCAAACTGTTTTTTAGGAAAATAAAACATATGTTACAATTAGTCCACTAGGTTAATGAAATGGATGGATTTCCAAGAGCATATTTTCAAAAAGAAGTTATAATAATAGTAGGTAGCTAAGTTTGTTTCTGATACTAAAAAATTGTCACCATTGACTATTTACCTAATTGTTTTCTGGCCTTCCCTTTTAAAGCAAACAAGAAAAAGAAAAATATAAAAAGCAATTATGTCGCCGGTGACGGAGGAAACAACGGCAATAGATTACGTGATGGAGGCAGCTTCTGGTGCACACTTTTCCGGTCTCCGAATTGATGGACTTCTCACTTCTTCTTCATCTTCTCCCCGTGCTTCTCCTACTCCTACCCTCACTCACTTCTCCACCCCTACCCCTCTTGATTCCACTGCTCCTAAACAGCCTTTCGTCATCGGTAATTCCTCCAATTTTCTATTACTTCTCCAACTTGTTCACTGAATCGAATACGTAGACTAAATTGGGGTTGGCTATTTAAATTTTCAGTATCTGTTTTGCTTTATTTGTAGGCCTACTTCGTTTCGAAATTTCGGTCGGTTATATGAATCAGTTGATTGACTGATTTGATTTGATTGCAATGTGGCAATTAGTTCAGTACAATTTACCTACTTATAATGACCCAGAATCAAGGAGAATAGACATTAAAGTATTAAACCCCTTCCTCCAAATATATATTTGTATTCCACTCTTTAGGGTTTAACTGTTGTTTTCACTTTTTGGATTTGTTCATGGAGATTCTATTATAATGATTTTGGCCTTATATTTGTTCTATTATTTTATGATGAACAGGGATTTCTGGAGGAACAGCGTCGGGTAAGACTACGGTGTGTGACATGATCATCCAACAACTTCATGATCATCGTGTTGTGCTGATTAATCAGGTATGTCTCAGGTTCTTGTCCTTGTTTTCTTAATGATTGGGGTCAAAGCCACAAAAAAATTATCTGTGATGTGATTTACCAAGTTATAAATAAATAAAAGGGAAGAAAAAAAGAATGCATTCCTCCTAAGTTGGATGTCATTATGCCATTAATGTTGGTATGCTTGAGTATGATACTAGATTTTCCAATGGCTACAAAATCCTGATAAAAATCTATATGCTCTTAGGATAATGGGTATGGGTACCACATTAGTGTGCATGTTGATCATCTTCATCCGGGGAGATATGTGGAGAAGTTCGAAACATTTAATTTTAATAACATAATTTTGATGATAATGCAGGACTCATTCTACCGCGGTTTGACGCTCGAAGAAATGAAACATGTCCATGAATATAATTTTGATCACCCAGGTAATGCATAGATTTACTTGTTTAACTGGTGAAGATCCGGAAATTAGGGCTCCTGTTCTTTTCATGACTTGATTTTGTTTTCAGTTAAGCAACCTCTGGCGCTATTATGTGCAGGAGCATAAGTTCTAACTCCCTAATAATATATGATTTACTTTCAGATGCCTTTGACACTGAGCAGCTCTTAGAGTGCGTTGAAAAGTTAAAATCTGGGATATCGGTCCAAGTTCCAATTTATGACTTTAAAACCCATCAAAGATGTTCAGATAGCTTCCGCCAGGTATGTATTTGTACCATGTTACTGTAGCATTTTTCTGTCTCCCTCCTTTTCTTTTTTTCATGAGAACATTTCACACTATGCTCCTCATTTAAGGTCATTGGACAGCATTAGTTGTTTCAAGTTTGAGTTTGTCGACTAACATGTTTTTGGATTTGCTGATTTTACTTGAATGAGTTGAATCTCAGTTCTTATTGCTACAAAGGATCAATTAAAACCTTTAAGCTTATTGCCTTATTGGCACATCCTTTATAGGAGTAACGAGATTTCCCCAGTCCATTTGTATCAACTTGTGTCTGGACTGCTGCACAGTTCTTCCATTTTACATGACTCACCCATCAATTATGTTTTTCACGGGTCTATAAGATATTGCGCTTCGGTTTCTCTTAAGAAGAGCAATCTTTTAGAAAATAATGCGTACAGCTTGCTAGTTAAGTTTCTTTGTGTTTGTTTATTCTTTTCTTTAGCAACTTAACAAATCTCTAGGATGTAAATTCTGCCAGGTGAATGCATCTGATGTTATCATCTTGGAGGGTATTCTTGTTTTCCACGATGCGCGTGTTCGCAATCTGATGAGTATGAAGATCTTTGTTGATACAGGTTCCACTTCTTTAATTAATTTTGGCGCTCTGTTACATGATGCCATGCATGTGCATCTCCATCCCAGCTTATCTTTCGCCATCCGTGTTGCTGTTGCCGTCATATTTCTTTTACTTTGCATGCGTGTTCCATCAAACTTATAAGCTTCTTTTGCTTCTAGTTCCAAAAAAAGGGTTTTAAGTTTTATGCTTTTACGGACAGTGCAATCCAATGTGACTGTCTTATTTTTTTTAACTTATCAATCACTTCTGTAACTCCCCGCAGAGATATTCTACACGTGGCTGATTTCTAGATTTTAGAAAAGAAAGAGTTGACTAAGTTATTGTCTGAACAGTTAACTTCATCATTTTCAAGCATTGATTGCTGAAATAATCGTCGATAATAGGTTTGACTTTTGGTAGCACCTTATCATGGTTAGACTGAAAGTCAGAATCTCCAGGTTGTGATCTAGCATGGTTCCAAAATCATTCTGTTTCACCCTGACTAAAATGATATCCATTAGTGTCTAATCTACAGTCATATGTGAGGAACAGAATCTTTCGCTAGGTAATTAGAAGCAATCATTCGCCAACCAAGTTGTGGGAAGCATTACTTCTGCACATCTCCCGTGACATATATAATGCACCTGCAAGGGGGAATCAATTCATACACAGTAGAGTACAATTATACTATCTCACTATATGTGTATAGCTTACATTAAACTCCATCTTTTATCCAACCTAAGGCAAATATTTATATCAAGTTTCTGTTTCAACTTTTTCTAAAATGGGACATATTAGATCACTTTTTATATGATATTCAATTCATGTCAAACCATAAACACACAAAAAGTAGTAAATAAATAAGTAAAAGATATAACTTGAACCTACATGTTACCAAAGTTGTTTTAGTAATTGAAGGGGAGCTAGTAATAATTTGCTTTAAGGCCCTTTAGTGGTATTATGTTAATTAATTCACATAATGAACTAAAGTAGACTACCAAGATCATGTTAAGCATTTCCTTCTGGAGTCTCTTTAGCTTAGAAGCTCTTACTCTTCTAGAAGGGAGTGTTTTCATTTGAAGAGTTGTTGAACCCTTTAGCCTTTTTGAGTATTCTTTAGTTTTACCTCATTGAAACTATCTTGATGCTTTTCTCTTATTGGAAGTTCTGTCCTTATATTGCCAGAGATCACTTTCTTAGTCATGATTGCGCTTTACTGGTTATAATTGCTTTATGCTAGATGCTGACGTGAGGCTTGCTCGTAGAATAAGACGTGACACAGTGGAGAGAGGTAGAGACATAAACTCAGTACTTGAACAGGCAAGCTTTCCTTTCTTGAAATATATTATACTTGGTCTTTAAAGTAATCTAGGTTATTTTCTCTCTTAACTAAGCCATAGTTTTTCACCTGTGCACCAGATGTTATTTAAATTTGGAAGGGAAAAGCTAACTGTTATCTTTGTTTTTGAGTTCAAAATTCAAATACTATCTTTATTTTTTGGGTAATATCTTATGCATTGGTATTTGCTAATAATTTCAGATCTCCTTAACATGATATTATTTCTCCTTTTTCAGGTATTTGGTAGTTATTCAAGATTGACGTGATTGATGTGTTCTTCTTAAAAGTTTAAATTTGTGTGTATATTTAATCCTGTTTATATGGCTTTAAGGTACAATGTAAGAAAATTGACTTGGAAAATCTTAATTTTTTTCCCTCAATCATGCAGTATGCGAAGTTTGTCAAGCCTGCTTTTGATGATTTTGTTCTTCCTTCAAAGAAGTATGCTGATGTTATCATACCTAGAGGAGGTGATAATCATGTTGCTATTGATTTGATTGTCCAACATATTCGCACAAAGCTTGGTCAGCATGATATTTGCAAGATATATCCGAATGTGTATGTTATTCAGTCAACTTTTCAGGTATGCTCATCACTCTTTATTATGCTAGTGAACGAGCAATGTTTTTCAATTTGTTAGCTGATATGGAGATTGTTTGGTAGAGGCACCTAAATATGCATAAAAACGTCAGCTTAGCTTAGGTTACTAGAATTAGCCAACTCTAGAACAAAATCAGTTGGTGAAAAGCAGCATAATGTCCTCGTAGGCTTTCAGCTTCAAGTGCATTAGTTTCCGAAGGTTAGCATAATTTACTTCTGGGATTATATCGAAGTCAAGTGGAGTATGGACAAGAAGTCAAGAAAGAAAGGAGGAAGAGAACAATTTTCATTAAAGAAGATTATCCATGTATCTCGAGGGAAAAGATGAAGAATTTTAATTGGTGAATTTGGTGACTTCTGTATGTTTATCTACTAGTAATAGACAATTACCTGTTCTTTGTCTCTGTTGCAGATTAGAGGTATGCATACATTAATTCGAGATAAAGAGATTTCAAAGCATGACTTTGTTTTTTATTCTGATCGTCTTATTCGTCTGGTAAGTCTCAATTTTTAAGCACTTTGGATATAACATGATTTACTAGGCTTAATTTCTCTAATGAGGACTTAGAAGGGAATCCGGATGAACTTTTTTTCAGGTTGTGGAGCATGGTCTTGGCCATTTGCCCTTCACTGAGAAGCAAATAGTCACTCCAACAGGTATGTTCATATGACATTCTTTATGATCTGAAGGTCATTTACCCTTTCTCTCTTTCATTTTTATCTATCATTACGTTGCATGCAGAATTGTTACTTTCTTAGAGCGGATCAAGAATGATCCTGATTGTTACTTCTTAGAACGGATCAAGAATGATCCTGTCTATTACTTACTTTTGAATATACTTGGAACTAATAATTTGGTTATAAGTTGTGGGGTTTATGAAGTGTGAGCACAAATGCTATACAGGTTTGCTAGAGGCATTTGACTACCTTATATCATGATTAGATGTAGATTTTTGATCATCCAACTATCCAAGAAGCCCTATGCTGCTTAAATAAATGTTACTCCCTCTGTCCCAATTTATGCGACACCCTTTGATTGGGCATGGTGTTTAAGAAAGAAAGGGAGGCTTCTGAAACTTGTGGCTTAAAACAAGCATCAACATTTGTGTGGTTTTAAATCATCTTATTAAGGGGTTCTTTTGGTACGAGGATAAGAGATAATAATCCTGGGATAAAATGCAAGATCATTTTATCCTGCATTTGGTTAGGGCTATTAGTTAGTCCCTAGATTATTTATCCCACTATTTATACTATAATGATGGGATAAGTTATCCCATAATATATATGAGATACTAATTCCATCCTCCATACCAAACAACCCCAAGGGTAAAATGAGAATTTTAAAATTAAATTATTCCTAAATATATTTGTGACAAACTAAAAAGGAAAGTGCGCCACATAAATAAGGGAGTCTCTTATGGAAGAATTAAAAATGTTTTTGATCCATTTCCATCAAAAGAAATGCTTGACTGGATGTTTCCTCATGATTGGCTTGCATGGTCTATCTTGATGATTGAGCTTCATTATTATCTATTTGATGTGGAGCAAAGAACTACGTGTATCCATTTATGAGTACTTTTCCATTCGTAGGAACCATCTATTCATCAGACCTTGTAACCATCTGGAGGATAAATGAGTTCTGCACTCAGAGTCATCTTTGCTTTTCCACTCACCCCTTAATTCTACCAATCAATCAACTAAGCTTTTATCCTAAACTAGTTGGGGATTATCTCTGTGTTCATTAGAATTTTTTTTGTTTTTTTATTATGTTCGTAACAACTGGTACAACATCTACATCTCAATTTCTAGTTAGTTGGGTCGGTTATATGGCCTTCTCTCATATTATTCTCTGTGTGCTACTTGAACCTTCTGTTGAATGTGCTCTTTGATCAGTTGACGTTCATAACCTGCTTATCATTTCCCTTTCTCTTCTTTACTTTCTGAATGTTGGGTTGACAAAAACTTCTTGTTATAGCCGTTTATTAGTGATTGTATTACTTCTCAGTTTTCTATTGCATATGTCTGCTGTATATGAAACCAAACTCATATTTTTGCTTGATTCGATTACAGGGTCAGTATACACTGGTGTTGATTTTTGCAAAAAGTTGTGTGGAGTATCCATTATTCGAAGGTGAGATTAGATCAGTCATTAACAAGTTTTCTTCACCTTGGGATATATCCTGGTTAATATATAAAGAAGGAATTGAAATTGTACTGAGCTAGATTTCTTCATTTTAAAAAAAATCAGTGGATCTCTTTATGTGTAAGCGCAAGTATAACCAATGAGAAAAATTAATTCTTCCTGTCTAGTCTCCACTCTAGACTTGTGCCAAGCAAAGTGATACTTTTTGTTTTTCTCTGCTTTTCATGTGTTTTATTGAGTTAAGTTGAATCATTTAAGATCTGACACTCGGATAATGGGCCTTCTTCCAAGGGAATTGTACCCCTATATATATGATCCAAGTACGGGAGTTCAAATATATAACTGTATCTATCTTTTGTTTTACTTAGCATTTCTTAATCACTGTCATAAAGTTGTCTCCTCATCAGAAGAAAGACAAGGAGAATTTAACTTTCGCTTGCTTTACTTTCCCAAACATGTGTATGTACAGATTCCTATGTAAACAATTTGTTCATAATTTAATTTTCTTTTTACTTCCCCGATCCTAAATTGGGTGAGTCAATTATCCATGCAAGGTGTCAATGCTAGAGGAGAAATTTTATTGTTGTAAAATGGAAATGGGTGTGAAAGTAAAGCGTAGATACTAGATAAGTTCACTTGTTGACGAATGTGAGAGTATATGGCCCTTTGAATAGTGATGTATATGTGTGTGAAAATTCCAGAAAGGAAATTATGATAATTGACTTGGGACTTTTGATAGTTGCACATAGGTAAAGATACAGGAAATGAAATTCTTTGAATTGTTCAAGACTTTGTAAAGGATATCCCCTCTTAGTTCAAGTAATGTATGACACTCATGGGACAACTTCCGAAGATTTTCTTTTCCTTTTGATTCTATCTTGTCTCCTTAAATTAGCTGTTGAAGAACAGATACTAGTGTATTCTCTGGGTTGGACCACTTTTCTAGTCCTTAATTAGAACTGACTGATTTGATGACTGCTGAGAATTTTGAATAAGGGATGTAGAAACAAACCTTACAAAAAAGGGTGTAAAAACACAGTTTCGGATCTGTCTTACATTTTGGATACTGGGTCATTAGGTGTAATTGATTCTATTAGGGTTTGGAAAATAAATGTGGTGGGATGGTCATGGTTTATTGGTATTTATGCATCCATCAAGTGGTTTGATGTTGTACATAGGGATCTCTACTTTATTCTGAGGACCAACTCATTTGCATAATATTTATGTTTATTTGCAGTGGTGAAAGTATGGAAAATGCACTTCGTGCTTGCTGTAAGGGTATTAAAATTGGGAAAATTCTGATCCACCGTGACGGTGACAATGGGAAACAGGTATCCATTTTGTTCTTTTTCTTTTCTGTTTCCACATTGACAGGATACCATGGATAATGTGGTGAATTGCATCTGAGCAGCTTATCTATGAAAAACTTCCAAAAGACATATCGGAGCGGCATGTCCTGCTTCTGGACCCGGTACTTGCTACAGGTACTGTATTTTGGAACCCGTGACATCTAGCTTTTGGAATTTCCCATATGACAATCATTTTATTTGGGAAACCAAATCTCCTCTCGTTGAAAGAGTTGTTTTCTCCTGTAGGTTGATCTCAGTTTTTTTTTTTTTTAGGGAAAAGGGTTAAAAATGCCCTCAACGTTTGAAAATAGCTCAAAAATGCCCTCCTTCCACCTATTGGATAAAAAATGCCCTTAAGGTTATTTTTGATCCAATAGGTGGAAGGAGGGCATTTTTGAGCTATTTTCAATACGTTGAGGGCATTTTTAACCCTTTTCCCTTTTTTTTTTTTTTTAATCTGGGAAATCCTTCGTCTCTTGCTTTTATTTATTGTGGAAAGATAAATTAAGGGGAAAGAGCGATGTTAATTATGTGGATCAGGACTCCGGAGACTAAAATATTGTAGTATTAACAGTGCAGTTACTTGAGTTCTTTTACACGATCCTTCGCCTGGGGATGTAATGTCGTTTCTTTTCTACCCTTGTAGATAAAAAAGGTAAAAATTTGATCATATGTTCTTTTTCCTGTGAAGGTAATTCTGCTAACCAGGCAATTGAACTGCTCATACAGAAAGGAGTTCCAGAATCCCACATTATTTTCCTAAACCTCATCTCTGTGAGTTGCTGCCTCTTTGTATCTCAGAGATATTTGCAATGACACAAGCTTTTCATAGAGCATTTCACTATGTATTGACTTCTGCTATCTTTTCCTGTAGGCACCTGAAGGAATACATTGTGTTTGCAAACGATTCCCTTCTTTAAAAATTGTCACGTCAGAGATTGATCAGAGCTTAAATGAAGAGTACCGTGTCATTCCGGGTTTGGGAGAGTTTGGTGATCGGTACTTTGGCACTGATGACTGATAACTACACATTTTGCAAAGAGTCTCAATGTTGATGTGCTCTAAAATAGGAACTTTAGAACCCTCCAATTGGGGATCTTTGATCTCTCTTCTGGTTTATCAACTGCTTCAGCACACGTATAGAGAACACTGACACTGGAAATTCTTAATGGAACCTCTTGCTATATTGCTTAATGTGAAACACGCATCTCTCTTTTTAAGTGTCTTCATATCTGCATATAAGTCTTGGTGGCAGAGTTATTCGCAAGTGCACCGTAAAATAATTGAGGTGCATCCAAGTTGGTAAGGATGTTATGAATAATTTTTATGGTTTTATAGTTGAGAGACTTTGAATAATTATGCAACCTATAATTTTAGTGGTACAAATAGGATCTTTCATATAATAGGTGTGAATATTATGATATTCTATACAACAATGTGATTTACTATTATATATCTATCATTAAAACATAAGAATGCAAGGCATACACAATACAAACAATTTCTGCAGCATGATATTGTAATGGATCGTCGATTATCCCTATTTAGGTGGGTGGGTGTATAATTTTTGTTTTTCAAATGTGTTGTTTTTATCAATATTTTAAGTAACAAATTATAATAATAATATATTTAGGGTAGTCTAATAAAGTGGTGTATGAAAAGCAAAATTTATCCCTACCTTAGAGGCAAAGAGGTTGTTTATGATAAATCCTTGACTTAAGAAAAAATAGTTTAAAGTAGTTTTGAGAAAGAAGTAATAGATGTACTAGAAATAACAGATAGTAACAAAACTATAATAGACAATACAAAAATTGAGGTATAAAGAACAAGAGACAAGTTAATTTATTTATTTTTTCATTTTTGAGATACATAGTTATTTCTTTCTTTTTATTGAATTTTTTTTATTTTTTTCTATGGTCTTAAACTAAGGATATATATATATATCAAAATATTTTTTTAATCTTTTGATTTTAAACATGTCACGTGGAAGTTAAATTTAGAAATTGACAAAAAAGAAAGAACCAATCTTTAATGTTTCAAAATGAACTAAAAAAGACTAATAAAATGAAAGACTCAATACATTTTTTTTGTTAAAATGGAGTTATAATAATTCTACTATTACTAAAAAATGGGGCCCCTCTAATTTGGGGGCCTAACACGGATGCCTCATTTTTAAAGGCATTGAGCCGGCCCTGACAAGAGATAGTAACACGAATCGAAGGGCAAGAAACTACAACAACAATACGATTATTAACATGAATCGACAATAATGCACTGCTACCTATTAATATTCCACCTTAATCAGTTTCCTCAACACCCTCCGGCCTCCTATCTATGGTTATGTTCTTAGTAAGTTGAAAATGTGTCATGTCCCTATCTAATCATTTCTCCCCAATACTTCGTCGGTCTACCTCCACCTCTCTTGAAATCATCCATAGTCAACCTCTCACACATCTTCACTAGAATATCTATGCATTTCCTCTTCACATGTTCGAACAATTTCAATCTAGCTTCCCACATCTAGTCCTCCATTGAAGCCACTTCCATCTAACATCATGTCATAAATATCCAGCATCCTCATTTCTAATAATATTTCTCCAAGTATATCCACACATCCATCACAACATCCTCATTTCACAACTTTCATCTTCTGAACGTGAGTATTCTTGACTAACCAACACTTGTGCACCCCATCCAATAAAGTTGGTTTAACCACTACTCTATAGAACAAATTAGCGGTCAAAAATACTCTTTACACCAAAATGACAAACAACTTTTCATGAAACATAAATTTATATTTTTATATTATAATATTTCACGAGTTATATCGTAAAAGATGTAACTAAGTTATGCCCCTAACACTAGAATAACAAATTAATATATTTTTTTAAAAAAAGAAGAACTTTTAGACTTTTTGTGCCACATATTGATGGG
The DNA here is from genome assembly GCA_029582245.1 of Solanum etuberosum. Classification (NCBI taxonomy): domain Eukaryota; kingdom Viridiplantae; phylum Streptophyta; class Magnoliopsida; order Solanales; family Solanaceae; genus Solanum; species Solanum etuberosum. The sequence continues at coordinate 90,475 of JAJONR010001627.1, read as the reverse complement.
CTATTCCAAAAAAAAGAGTTAGGTTGTAGCCCATAGAAAAATGATGCCTCCATTGTTCCATTTGTCAAAAGGTAGCAGCCAATTTCAATTTGACTACACTCTTTCTTCACCTAATTCCTTTCATCATCATCTTCTTCTTCTTCTTTCTACGTGCTTCTAACTCCTAAAGCTCCAAATTCTATCTATCACAGATCAAAAATCCAGCGGCAGGGTGCAGAAGAATGGGTGTTGGACGTGAAGTAGCAATTTCATTGGATGGAGTTAGGGACAAGAACATGATGCAACTCAAAAAAATCAACACCGCTATTTTCCCAGTACGCTACAACGATAAGTATTACACTGATGCCATTGCCTCTGGTGATTTCACCAGGCTAGGTTTGTATTCTGTTTTGAGTTTTTGTTCGTTTTTTGAGATGGGTTCTTCGGTTTGCATAATAGTAGGTATACAATAGGTTTTCTTGTGTAGAAGGTGCCAATAAAGGTATGTGTGTAGTGATCTATTCGTACGAAAAGAATGATCTGATTTGAATTATGGGGGGGGGGGGGGGTCAAGCTTGTTAATGGTCATTGTGAATTTGGAATTATATAAAAAAGTACATTTAGTTTTTTCTGTTGTTAATAGCAATTACAGGAATATGCTGATGAAAGAAAATGGATTATAGCCATGAGACAAGAAAAACTATAGGTAGATTTGAAACTTATAAGAGGGAACTACAATTCTTACGGTCTTACACAGTGCTGCAACTCATGAGTCACGACGAGTATACGACAACAATAGCACCTCAATCCCACATTAGCTGGTTTAGCTATATGAATCCTCTATATCCATTTTATGCACTAATTTGGTTTGTTTAGTAGCTCATAACAAGAATGACTCCAGAAAATTGAGGCTTTTTTCCGAAAGAGTTGTTTCTTGGATGAGCTAAGTTTAAGTAGTCACATGACTCCCAAATGGAGAAGGGAGTTAGTTCAAACTTCAAAGGGGGTTCCATACCTGTATATGGTATATGGTAGTTTTACGCTCTGGTACATTTGAATAAACACCTTACTCTCTGAAGAGTCCTTCTGTTGCTTAATATATTTGGTTGTTACAGTTTGTAGTTGGTACTCTGGTCTTTCCTTTCCTTTTTTCGCTACTCTTTTTCATTACCCTTCTGTGCTGATTATCTTGGGTTGAAATCTGCTTTAGTTGTTTTCTGTCGGTATCACCCAACTGTTACAGTCTGAATAAATCTCTATTTTTATTGAAGACGTATACGACTTCAACATTGTATCTATATTTCTTAGAAACACAATCATCTCAACGCCCCAGCCCACTGCTAATGATGTAGCTCAGAACCCCTTTTTCTTATGTTTACACAGTAAATCTAACAATGAGAAAACAACCTTGTATGTTACAAAAGATGTTAAATTGACCTTCCTCAGTATAGCCAATATCAAAATTAATTTGAAATACTGGAATGTATAATGTGAAAGCGCCTGCTTGCATAGGTATGGATTTCTTCCATCAATTTTGAGTTGTTGGGGATGCCACGTCTCAGAGGAACTTCTTATTTACTTGAAAGTTAAATGTAGATAGGAGATCTAGCTAGGATTAAAGAAAATTAGCAGGTTGACATTGACGGCAATTTTTCAAATATATCCTGGGATATGCATCTCTAAGGGTTGTACCTCCATACCATCTCTGCTGTATCTCCACATGTCTAAGTGTTACACGGTGACTCTAAAATTTTTACATGCCATATTTGTTTCCCAGTTAGTATCACATCCACAACTCTATCTTCAGTGTCCTACTATTAATAAGACTGTTTGATTCTCATAAAACATTTCAAATGAATTTGTTTTCATTGTTTAGGAAATCAAGTCATTTGAGCATCCTCTAGTTACTTTGGTATACCAGAGTAAATGACAAATAATTTTAGCTTTCCGTATGTTGTTTGTTTTTATATTTTGTGAAATATCCCCCTTAATGATTTTGTACTGTATATATCATTTAATTGAATGTGTTAAAAGGCCTGGGCATCTAACCCGTAAGCTAAAGGCAACATGTAAGTAGTTCATGACACTCATGCCGGACAAGTAGCGTGTGAAAATCCAACCCATTAGATGCCCTTCAACTATTCATGTGTGAAAACAATCTGAGCATCTAATCCAAGAAGTAGCGTGTGAAAATCCAACCCATTAGATGCCCTTCAACTATTCATGACATTTATAAACTCTTTTGGAAATTTTTACACTACTCATATGGGACAACTATATGGCTCGATATGTCTCGCAGGTCTAACCGGATTTTGGTTTACACATGAATTCACTGTGAACTACTTGTTTTAGGATTGGTTTACCGAAAATTGATTTTAGTCTAATGAGAAAGAATTTGAACATCCGACCTGAATTATTATAAGAGAAATGCTTGGTTCATCACAGGCAGAAGTGGAAAGGAAACACATTTCTTCTGTCTCTCTATGTCTATTAGAAAAAACCATAGCATGTAAATTCTGCTTAAATGTCCTACATTCACCATGCACCTCTTTGGCTTGTTTATGATGTATCAAAAGATGGAAAACCATTTAAATGGCCTCTGCTTGAAGAAATACTCCTCCATCACTATTAAGGTGCCTTTTTTTTTTTGGTCACAATTATTGAGTGAAGAGTTGGAGTTTAATCATATTTCCAATGAAAGTGGGGAGTTACTTTTGAAGAATTTAGAACCTTCTATTTAGTTTAGTTGCGCGGACTGTTCACTTCTGGTGCCGCACCTGTGTCAACTCGACATCGGTGCAGGATCCATTACCGGATTTGGTCAATTGATTTAGGGTACTTTGACCACAATCGATTGATAAATTCGAGACATGTAGAATGATTTCTGAAATCAAATTAAACGCTTGGATGAAATCACAATTTAGACATATCATTTTTTATCATTAAAATTTAAAAGATATTTGTATAAAAAAGTCTGCAATCACAAGGTGCTTTAAAGAACTTACCGTGTTCAACTTTTGTGCCTGCAGCATATTACAGTGATATCTGTGTAGGTTCAATTGCATGTCGCCTTGAGAAGAAGGAAAGTGGGGCTGTTCGTGTTTACATAATGACTCTGGGTGTTTTGGCTCCATATCGTGGGTTAGGTACTGGTAAGTGCTCTTTTATCCAGCTCTCCTTGTTCAAAGTTAATGTTTTCATATAAATTTCCATGGTTTTTTTCCACTTACTGCTCAAATTCTAGTATTATGGCATCAACTTTCATGTTGCTCTTTCATTTTAATCATTGAAATTTATTGCGAGGCATTTACACTATTCCAAAACACAAAACAGAAACTTCTGATAAGTTATTTAACTCTTTGACAAAATGAATAAAAAGACAGTGTCAAGTCGATGTCATCTTTCTCGATACATCTCAATAGTATTGAACTGCTTCCCATTTAGTTCACCACCTTCTTATTCCGCTGCAGGTACAAAGCTGTTGAATCATGTCCTCGATCTTTGTGCCAAGCAGAATGTTACCGATATTTATTTGCATGTGCACACAATTAATGAAGAAGCCATCAATTTCTATAAGAAATTTGGATTTGAGGTTACTGATAAAATCTCAAACTATTACACAAACATTACCCCACCAGACTGTTTTGTCCTGACCAGGGTCATCACTCAAACAAACAAACAGACAGTGTGAGCTGTTTGATTGAGTCGCGTTGGTCACACCTTTACAGTATCTTTGAGGTTCTGAGCCCCTTCTGGTTCTAGTTTTTGCTATTTATGGGCAATGTGCCCCCTATTGAATTGTGACTGAGTTCCCCCTCTCCCTCGTCCTCGTCTTTTGGTAAATTATCTTTAATGTGCAACAGAATGACAGTTGAGTGATTTCCCTTTAATAGAAATAGTACAGTGCAATGCAAACATTCAAGTTAGTTAGTTAGTTAATGATTTTGTCATGAGGAATTCCTTTCTAATGAACATATGTGGGTTGTGCAAAGCTTCATAAATGAGTTATATAAATTGCAAACAGGAAATATGAAGGGTTAAGAAAAAACAGATTGATGATGGGAACACTCTAGCATCATGATGAAGCATATTTGTTGTCTATTGTTTATAGCAATTCACCAAGACTTGTACCTCGGTGAACATGATCCAAATTAGTCGAGCCAGTGAGTTTCGAATGTCTTAAAGCAAAAAAGAGAACAGAAAAATACATATCTAATTTTTCAATATCAACAATTGTACAAATATCCTTTTAACTTGTTTGGTCAGTCTTGATGACTTGATGCAAATAAAAAAGTAATATTAGAAACTGAGATCTCTTGGTTACTTATAAATCGAATAGCAGAATATGTTTTTTTTCAGAAATATTTGAAACTGGCCTACAAAACATTCTCGTTTATAACACTACAAAATATTATGTTTTCATTTTTGTTTATAATACTTGATAAATTACACTTCTAATTTATTTTTTTGTATTCTAATAGCAATAAAGTTTACTTTAGCTGTAATAATATAGGTAATATAATACTAATGCCTCTTCAACGTAAGTACATGTCAATCTTTGACATGAAAATTCTAATGAATTGTTTATCTTCTTTTGATTACTTGTTAGCATGTTAAAAGATGTTGATAATCAAAATTAATGTTTGATAAATCTTCTTAAATAATTAAATACTGAAGAAGCTCTTGTTAATCTTCTTTTCTCCTTATTAAAAACACAAGTTGTCTCTGGCCACCACTATTATGCATTACATTATCAAATTAAATAGTCGGTCAAAGAGGCTACAAAATCATATATTATACTCTATGGTCATCAATGACTAATAGTGGCGTAAGGTGTGATGGAAGGACAGAGCTTTCTTTATATTTAATTAGAAGTCTCAGATTTGAATTTGAGATTTTACGAAAGAATATTTTGATCTGTCTAGTTGACCAAGTGAATTCGGGTCAATCCAAAGGCTTCTTTTGATGTCTATTATTTATTCATTTGATATGTGGAATAAGAATAATAACTTTGATTTAAAGTATTAGCTAATTTCAAAATTATTTTATCTCGTTATTTATATTAAAAAGATTAAATTAGTATATCATATAAAAAATGATTATTATATCCCGCATATCAAATGACTCTAACAATGTGAGCTTACAAAAGTAGTAAGACAATACTTCATTCGTTTCAAAATCATTGTCACATTTTGCTTCTCGAGAGTGATTTGACAAAGCTCTTGTTTTTTTCCTTTTTTGTTTCAATTTTTAATGTCTGTCACAAGAAAATAGAAAAACAGCTCATTTTCTCACTTCAGACCAAAAGCTGGCCACTTTCCATCCACAACTTATTATTTTTCTTTATTTTCTAACATCAATCCTCCCCTGTCTCCACATCATCACTTGATTCTTTTAGTTAGTAATTATAATTATATAAACATTTAGTACTTTTAAATTAACTACTCTAATTATTTGTAGTTATTCTACTCGTCTTTTTCCCAAAAAAAGTATGAAAGTTTTGGAACTTTTCACCTAATTGGTGCCAAATATTCTTTCACGACTACAAAGCTAAATTCTTCTTCTTTAAGCATTTGGTATATGTAAAACATACCGGTTTAATAAATAATTTAGTTTTAGATCATGTAGATTCACTAAAAGAATAAAGCGTTTCAAATAACAACCCACTAAAAGATGAGGTCAATTTTTTTTTTTGGGAAACTTCCTTATTTGTTTGAGGTAAAAGTCTACACCTCAATAAGTGAGAAATTAATTCCATGCATACTTTGCGTCTTAATGTGTTTAGTACGCCAAAAATATGATGAACATATCTTACATTTTCTATCTAAATATAGCTGAAAATATCTTTTTAGATTTCTCTTTTGAATATTTTATCGTAACTAATAATATATATATATATATATATATATATATAATGTGTTTTCATTAATTAAGATGATCAGTACTATCATACCTTACATTTATCATATCAAAAAGAATAGACGTAGGTAGACTCTTGTTAAATCAAATTTTTGTACGTTTCTTCGTATTGAATATCTGAATTTTAATTTATTTTCTTTTCTTAAAAGAAAAAATATTTGTAATTTAAAATTGGTGAATCCTTTCTTTTTTACATTCATAAATTACAATCACCTTTTCAAATCAATGAAGATGACATTTCTGTTTTTTTGTAGTATTTTTGTTTTGCAGAAATTTCCTAATAAGTACAATTAGTATCGTGCAGTAGTGTCTTTATTTATTTTTTCCTACTAATGAGTGGCTGGATTAATTTATCAATTTTTTTTTTTCATACAGTTACTTAATGAACGTACTGAATATTTATCTAAAGATCTTTTAGAAAATTTATAGATAATTCGATCAACAGAGAATAATTCATATAGTATTTATTCGATTTAGCTTAGGTGGTCAAGGGAATAAAATCTTTAGATTTATTGGACTATAAAGAACAATATATATACCATATGATTGGGGTGTGACAAGATTCATGATTGATGCTAGGTAAATAACAAATACAATCAAAGATAAGTTCAAAATTCTAATTCAATAAAATAATTTTTTTTTCTAAATTTTTTAATATAATAATATCAGAAATATCGTATTCATTCAACCCTGAATACGTCACTTTTTTTCGTGAGTGAGGGCGTAGGGGACCAAATATAACCGTGTAGGGAAGCCGTGTACCCGTCCATTAGTGCCATCCTTTTCTACGAAGAAAATACTATTGAAATATTTTCATCGTCAAATATTTAGTGCAAACTTAATTATTAAGATTTATAGATGTTATAAATTGTGGTCACACTTTTTCTTCTTATGGTTGACAGCCAAATAATGCTAACTATTCATATTTGACTTTGAATTGTTCGTTTGAACAACCCAACTAAATTCAACGTCTTATACGTATTTTTTCTTTCAGCTTATCGAAAATAGCTCTTTACTCTATAAAAATAGAAATAAAGTAAGCATATATTTTAATCTTTTTGCACTTCTAGTATTGAAATTACAATGATTTTTAAAAACTCAATTGAAGTAATTGAATCGGATCAATTTTTATGTTCCTTTAAATAAATCTGAAGATTTTTATATAAATCTATAATCGTACCGAATAAGTATGTTGGTGTACTCTCTATATATATATATACAATGTTATCTCGCTAGAATAAATGATACTTAATAAATATATAGCTTGTACTTTAGTAAATTTGATATTTAAAAGATATAGTTTGGTGGTTTATAATTTTTTATAATTATAAAATACCATATGTTATCTAGAAGGATATTTATACCGACTAGAAAAAAATGGGTATGTATTTAATATTTTTCTTAAAAGAAACCCCACGAGCTTTAAAAGTTGTTGCAATTATGAAGTATGACATTATATTAGCCAAGTCAACATTGTTTTGTCATCACTATCATATGTCAATCACTAGCCAAATAAAAAAAACAATTGTAAACTATATAATTTTTATAAATATATAAATATTTTTTGTTTTTAATGATGGATTTTCTTGGGAAAAAAGGATAGGTTTAATGAAAACCTTAATATGATCTTCTATCTCACTTTGTTTTAATTAATCCTTTACTTTTAATTAGTTGGTCCACCATTGAATAGTGTACTCCCTTCGGTCCATTTTTACTTATCGTCTTTATTAAAAATAGATTATTGAAAATAGTTATTATTTTAAAAAAGGTAAAAAGGTCTGATGCATCTTTGTACTTATATGAATTTGTATTCTGAACCCTTCTGCTTACTTTTTTGTCATTTGGAGATGGTTAACCCATCTAAACTCAACATTTTAAATATTTTTTTACCATTTAGTTGTGCGTATACCACAAACGTCTGACACGTAATTTTGAAAATTACAATATAAATATTTTTTTGTTTTCACTTTTATTCTTGATCATAAATATAAAGAGATATTAATATGATGCAAAAAAAGAAAAACATTGTATAAAAAGGGTAATAAATAAGAATAATTTAATCAAATTAGCCTTTAGTTAATATTTTTGTAAGTGTACAAATCCTAAGAAGTAATTTTGACTTAACTCAAAGTAATTCTGAATAAATGGAGGAATTGTAACTGAGAATACGTGGTACATTTACCAAGGTTAAGCTTGACAATTAATGGATGCATTTTATAATGTTCTAACTAATGATAGCATGACCTTGAGATGAATATACCTTAGAGTTTTACTTTTGTTAAATAATTCCTTTTTAAAATATATTTTCATTTTACTTGTCACTTTTGACATATAAAAAAATAATAACTATCTTTTTTCATGTTTTATCCTTAACATTAAATATTGTTCTCCATATCATTTTCAAGATATACTTAACATTAATTATCAGGTGTAGTGTAGTAAAATACTTATATCAGTAATTGTCTTTATTATGAATGTGTCAAATCAAACAATAACAAGTAAATTTGAACGGAGTGAGTACTTTTTTGTCTGATGATGCTTTACCAGATACACAACATAGGACAAAGTGATAATTTAATAGAATTTTTGTAGTTATCTTAGTTTAGTATTGTTGGATTTTTTTCAAGGTTAAGCATTAAAAAATTTGGATGTAATGTGAATTAGAAAATGGAGGGAAATTAGATGAAGAAAAATAAAGTTTATTTATCCCTCATTAATAGTGAAGATTGGATTTTTTTGTGCTTTTAAATACAAATACTTTTTCTAGCTATTAAAAAGTTAAGAAGACGATCTTTCCTCGTATTATTATTGCCACTCACTCGGCTTCACCCTTGTTTTATTTTCACTAGTTAAAGGCTTTAATTTTGTTTCATTTTCACTAGTTAAATTAATTTATTAATTCGCGAAAAGAACTTGATAAAATCATTGAAGGCTTCAACTTCAGACTATTGTCGCTAGTTAAATTAATTTTTTGATCGCCAAAAAAATTGATAAAATTATTGAAGTGTGAGGTACCACTACCTTAATCAATTAATTTATTGATTCGCAAAAAGAACTTGATAAAATTATTGAAATGTGAGATACTGCTACTTAATAACAAGGACACCACTGGATTTTAAATCCTCATTAAGAAAGTGAAAGTTTAATTGGCCAACCAATTAAGCTAATAAAATTATTTTTTAAAAAACGACTAATAAGTTTCTCACTTTATTTAGCATATATATAGGGATGTAAATGATTTCTCCCCTCTAACTTTGGTTTAGATGCATTTTATCTAATAATTATTATCTCTTACTAGCTATTGCTCTCTTGCTTTAATTACTTACTCTATAGGTGAGATTTTCATTAATGAGATGTGATAAATTTATCTCTGTCAATTAATAAAAGTAATAAATAAAAATATACTTTAACAAATAAAATCGAAAAGTTAGTTTTTAGTGTTGTAGATTCTGGCAGCCAGGCTGCCACTATCGCCAACAATACACGTTGGCCAACAAGTCAAATTCGATAGGCTCAAAGGCCACAATCCAATTTTTTTATCGGAGCATTCGATATTTATATTAAAGACTAATTAAATTTGATTCATGTTATAATAAAACATTTCTTAACAAAAGATTCAAACTTGAGACTTTTACTTGAGATAAATGACTATTATCACTCCACCACAGTTCAGATCGGTCACATTCCAAAAATCTTTACAAAACCAAAATTCTCTTTTTTAAACTTCACATCCATATGTAAATCCTCCATTTTGGAGTTTCAACGTTTCAAGATTGACTGTTTTATCCCTTTCGCCTCACTTTCTTGCTGCCCCCACAAGGCAGTGTACAACTATACATCAGTGGTGTAGTTTCTCATTGTTGTGTGGCCTTCTCCATGCACTCCTTATTTATTTATTAGTAACACCTGCTTGATTATATCTATTTCAAAAACAAAAACAAAAAACTATTCTCTCTCCTTCACACAGTTCATAGGATTCTCCGTGGAGGACTCTTTCTGGGGTTTCTCTGCGTTGACATAAGGTTTGTTCTTGTTCTGTTAATTCTTTCATATATGCTTGTTTTGAAATGGGGCTCTTTGTTTTTTTGGTTCTGTTTAAGTTTTTGAGAATTGGGGTTTTGTGCTAGATCTTATGTTTGATAGTAATGTAGTTCATGTACATGAAGTTTGATTGAAATTTGTTTTGTTTCTTTTAATTTTGTTTGCAGGGGTTCTTGAATTCTGGATTGAGTGAGGTACTTGTTTCAAACTTTTGGTGTTTAAATCCAATTTCCTGATAGATCTGGTTGTTTTTAGGAACCCCTTGTTGCTGTTAAACCCTTAGACCTTATAAAAATTCAATCTTGAAATAGTAAAGATTTCAATTTTGTACCTTTGAGGGGTTGATTTTAGTGTTAGTTTTGAGGTGGGGTCAAAGTTATTGAATTCCATCAAAATGAGTGAATCCAAACCAGAAGCCCCAGTTAACAACCCTCCTCCTTCTTATTCCAGAAATTTCCCTGATTTCAAACAATCTGTGAAGCTGAAGTATGTGAAACTTGGTTATCATTACCTCATTACTCATGGAATGTACCTATTTTTATCCCCTCTAGTTATTGTCCTTGCTGCTCAAATCTCTACGTTCTCGCCGAGTGACCTATATGTTCTTTGGGAGCAGCTTAGGTTCAATCTCATATCTGTCATCATATGCTCTACCCTTTTGGTCTTCCTGTCTACCCTCTATTTCCTAACCCGTCCTCGCCCTGTATACCTTGTTAATTTCTCGTGCTATAAGCCTGAAGATGCTAGGATATGCACAAGGAAGATTTTCATGGAGAGGTCAAAGTTGGTTGGTTCATTCCCTGATGAAACTCTTGAGTTCCAGAGGAAAATTCTTGAGAGGTCTGGCCTTGGTGAATCAACTTATCTCCCTGAAGCTGTGCTGAGGGTACCACCAAATCCTTGTATGGCAGAAGCACGGAAAGAAGCTGAGATGGTTATGTTTGGTGCCATTGATGAGCTCCTTGCTAAAACTGGTATTAAGCCAAAAGATATCGGAATTCTAGTAGTAAATTGCAGCTTGTTTAATCCAACACCCTCATTGTCTGCAATGATTGTGAACCATTACAAGCTCCGTGGAAACATTGTGAGCTACAATCTGGGTGGAATGGGTTGCAGTGCTGGTTTGATCTCGATCGATCTTGCAAAAGATCTTCTTCAAGTCCATCCCAATACCTATGCTTTGGTGCTCAGCATGGAAAACATCACGCTGAACTGGTATTTTGGGACTGAGAAATCCATGCTCCTTCCGAATTGCTTATTCCGGATGGGAGGTGCTGCTGTAATGCTCTCCAACAAAGGATCTGAGCGAAGAAGATCAAAGTACCAGTTGGTGCATACTGTCAGAACTCACAAAGGTTCCGATGACAAGTGCTTTTCTTGTGTTTACCAAATGGAAGATCCCAATGGAAAAGTTGGAGTATCACTGTCAAAGGATTTAATGGCAGTAGCTGGTGATGCTCTAAAAACCAATATCACAACATTGGGTCCTCTTGTGCTTCCCATGTCCGAGCAGTTGCTTTTCTTTGCAACGCTCGTGGGAAGAAAACTGTTGAAGATGAAGATCAAGCCTTATATCCCAGACTTTAGATTGGCCTTTGAGCATTTCTGCATTCACGCCGGTGGCAGAGCTGTGTTAGATGAAATAGAGAAAAATCTGCAACTCACTGACTGGCATATGGAGCCTTCAAGGATGACATTGTATCGATTCGGAAACACCTCAAGCAGCTCCCTTTGGTACGAATTGGCCTACTCGGAAGCTAAGGGAAGGATCAAGAGGGGAGACCGAACATGGCAAATAGCATTTGGTTCAGGGTTCAAATGTAACAGCGCAGTTTGGAAAGCTTTACGATCAATTAATCCAGCCAAGGAGACGAGTCCATGGATGGATGAGATTGACCAGTTCCCCGTGGATGTTCCAAGGGTTGCAAAAATCTAAAAATCCAATGGGGCTTTCATTTAGCTTAGTGTTCCCGTTATCGCGGGTGATTATTCTTTATCAGTTGCAATGTGCTGTTCAGTTGTTTCCTTGTGATTCTCAAGCTAGTCTATAGCTGATCTAATTCTATTGAGAAGCTTAGATAGGGAATTCTACTTGCTCTCAATTGTGTAATGAGAATCAAGTAGGTGTTCTTCTCATTTTTATGTTTGTGGAAATTGAGTTTAGGATCATTGACTTGTTGGTAATTTGGAATTCAGGGGGTAATTGCTGAATATCTGTCAGTTAATATCCATGTACTATTTCTTTATTCATGATGTATCCTAGAAATTGATATTCATTGTTCACTGGTTATATGGAGAGCAGTTGTGTTATTCTTCTTTCAACCCCGTCTCCTCGCCCCTCCTTTGAAACCATTATATGGTGTGGCTAGCTGCGAAATATGCATACCCAACTCATGAAGTTGTCTACTTTCTTGCTTTGTTTGTCTAGGAGAAAGGGAAATGGAGAAGAAAGGTAAAAGTTGTACTAATAACATTTTCATGTTAGTACAACTTTTACTAACATGAGGAATCCCAGGGAAAAGTGAGGTAAGCATGTGTTTTCATGTTTCAATCAAGCAGCTACCCTTAAAAAAGCATCTCACGTTAGCGGGGGCTACATTCCAAGAGGTGTGATGTAAACAACCTACCCTGATGCATTAGCATTTGCTTTCACGGCTCGTAATTCTTGACATCTAAAGTTGGAAATTTTTATGGACAGAATGAACTCTATGCTTTACTTAATTCTTGAAAATCTATAAAATTAGGCCTCTTGTTGTAAAACTTTGGGCAGTACTCATTAGACCAAAATACAAGCGGCCAAAAACGAACAATATCACTACTAAGCTAGTGGTAAATATGGTTGGTAAGGCTGTTACCCTTTATTCTACTAAAATCTTATCCTTACACTGCAGCAAAAGGGCATGTCCTTAAAGTACACAAACCTTAATCTTATCACACAGTTCACATGATGCCCCAAAATGATGGGTTACATAAATTTCAGCCCATTGCACCAAAAAGGCAATCTGTTATTTTCTCCGTTTGTAAATTCAATTAAAAATAAATAAATTTAAGGTGTTCGCCAGCCTTTGAGGCAACTGAGATCTCATTTCTTTACATAAAATGACCATAGAAGGTTGCGGTGGTGGTGTAGTAAATATTCCTCCATCCCAAACTTAAGGTCTCTCATTTGAGACATGGAAATGAAGTCACGCATTTTATAGAAAACGCTTTACTCACCTGAATTAACCAGGTCCTAAAGCGTGTTGAGGAATCCGGGTGGAAACCAAAAAAAATTATAGTGTAAAAATGTTTTTTATAGAAAATATTGTTCACCACTAATAGTTTGTACCATGGAATAGTAATTATTATCAACAATTTGTTGGACATAGAGTGCGGCCTAATAGTCAATAAAGTGGGTAGAGGATCATAGTTTTAAGGTTCAAATCTGAGCAGAGAGAAAAGTACATGTAGGTGACTTTTTCCCATCTGTTCTACCGTTGGTGGATATAGTTACCTGATATCTCTTGATAGTGAAAGATGATAGTTACTCAATAAAAATAATCGAATTGACTGAAAATTGACCCGAACATCATAGTGATTTAAAAAACACTTTGTTCGACATAAAGTTGCACAAGTATATGATAGAGATGATGTGAGGGGAGCTAGGGTGAGTTGTATTAGTAGTGTGGTGATTTTATTAGGACTATCAAGGGGAAACAAAAGTTCATACGTAACTAAGAAAAGGTCACACGTGGTATATATTACTGAAAAATAAATTAATCCTTCAATTTATTTTCTCTATCAATCAGTATTTTTTTAAAATTTTTTTCTTGTTTGCAGTTTGTTGATAACATAAAAATAGTTTTAACCAAGATGAATTCTCTCTAGATACAAACTACAAAGGGTTCTTCCAATCAACATTAATATTAATAACTGACGGATTAATCTAGAATGTTATAGATAATATAGAATGTGACTCCCACGTCCTGTACCAATATTTCTACACCCTGCAATAATAAAACAGAGTTCATATCCATCAGTTTCATAATATATAAATTTCTTTTTTGAAAATTAATTAAGCATATATTACAATCTACATAAATGAACAAGAACTAATTAATAGTACTAGGTAATAATAGTTTAACTTTAAATAGTTGTACTATGTCACTTAATTATCATATTAATTTCACATGTTATCATATCAATGCTTATCACAAAAAGTTATATACTATATAAAGAATTACACTATCAAGATATTTAAGAAATAATTATAGATAGTGAAATTGCAACAAATATAAACTTTCGAGTAATAGGCTGCCTACACTACATTCCTAAATTCAGTTTCCATCGCTAAATTATTGTAGTATATGTCAGGATAGAGTAATAGGCTGCCTACACTACATCCCTTGATCAGGTGATGAGTATCAAAGTGCACTGTATCAAGAATGATTTTTAACGGCAATAGCTTAATAGTCGCTAAATATATTTGTTAGGCAATTAACACTCTTTGTAAATGTTCCTAGAGTCTATACCAACATAAAATAATAGTTGCTAAATATGTAAATCTAATAATCTTTATTAATGCGTATATTTATTAATTGCTGCTAGCTAAAAGCTGTTTTTGTTGTTCTAGGAAATATAAAATATTACTTACTGTCTGAAATCAATATTGAGAGAAGGTGTATTTGGAAGAGCAATGGCAGCTAAAGCAGCATTAGAAAGAACCATGGTGGTTCCTTCTTTAGTTGGCCTTGATTGTGATGTTTTTGCCCTGTCAACTATCTTTATCTGAATTGTTTCTCCAGCTTTACATGCTTTAGGCAACACTGAGTTAATACAACTGATCAAATATTGTCTTCCACATGCTGCTCCATTGTCCCATATTCCTTCCCCTGCTGCTGCAAAGAAGTTGCTTGATGGGAATTGTGTTGGATCATTCCCAAAACACTCCGTCGCTGCGCGAAAAAAATAAATAGTTGTCATGTTTCACTTCTCTCGAGATAGAAAAAAGTCAATTAGTACATGGATACCATTTATTGTTTGAGGTGGTAATGGTTATAAAATAGACAAATACAAGGGGTAATTAATAATTAGGTTTAAGGAGATATGAATAAAGCGATTCAAATTTAAAGTCGATTACATGAATTTTCACTGTTTATATCAGTCGCTATAATAATTGTATAGACAAACGTGATATGTTGCATACATTACACCCCCTTGAGGTAGCCTGTAATGTAGGTAGGTTGTCTACATTACAATATTCCTTTAGAGTATCACCTTCTATAATTATGTGAGAACGTAATTCAGGATATTTCGTGCACTGAACTATCTTTATTTTACGAGCGAAAAAGTTAATTTGAATGTAACTTACGTGTGTATGGTGGCTTATACTGGCTGGCAGTTCCAAGATCAGCTTGTGATGCATGAAATAGTTGAGCAAATAAGAAGAATATAGGCAGCCAAATTGGTGAAGCCTTTGACATCCTAAAAAAAGCAAGAACGTTTGATATAAATATACACAGTATTTAGGCTTGTTATGATTTGCAGTCTTTTCGACTTTATATTATATACAAGAAACAATGAGTGTGATATGATTATTTTTTTAAAAAATAAATATATATATGGATATAGTTTGTCACAATAATCACATCTAATAGTCAATTAGCTTATTTTATTTTTTCAGTTTAAACATTAATGGACCATTATCTCTCACATCTAGAAATTAAAGAGAGAGAAAACCTACTTTGAACATACAATTAATATGTAGGGAAAATAATAGGGGAAATGTACCTTTCAATAATATTTATTACATTTGAAAAGAGAACATATATGTGCATATGTGCCATGTCACACAACTTTTCACATAGAGAATGGAGAATCATTTATTATTAATCAAGACTATAACAAACCAACTACATACACTAATAATAAATGTAAGGCATGTATATATATTCTCTCGGTTCACTTTTACTTCTCACTTTTCGAGAGTCAAACTATATATATCGACCAACATTTTAAGATGTATTTTTTAATTATATTAATATAGACAAATTGCAACTTATAATATTTTTTGTATAGTCTTCGAACATCCAATTTTTAAATTTAAACTATTAAATTAATTTTAATTCTAAAGTTTAGTCAAATAATTGTAATGTGTACATATTAATTACAAAAATTTTGAGATTGACATTGTTTTAGCAATGTTTGACTTTCCTTTAATACTAGTTTTTGAGTTTGAGTTTCTTCCATGGCTACCTAAAAGTTTCGTGTATGTATATTCAGTTATTAATAGAATAACAGAAGCGGATTCAAAATTTAAAAGTCCTAATATTGAAATATGTTGGTGCATTCTAAAATTATGCAACTTTTTTAGGAAAAGAATATTCGAAGAGGTATAGGATAATAAGCAGACCATTTCTTAGTGCATGTGAATATAGCTGGATTAATAAATATACAAAGAGAATAAGTCATGTGAAACAAAATGAAGAAATTTATAAAAGCAATTTTTTGGGTCAATAATCGGCTGCCGATTTCTTAGAATGTATTTAATTTGGCTACAATTAATTAATTTCGATCGCAATGATTGTATCGAAAAACTTAAGAATTCGAGATATGGTTTAACCTTATGTGGCTTAATATCCACTACAATCAATATTCCTTAGAATTTGTCGTTTAATCTCTTTGTACTTTCTGTTTTTATCATTCTATTTTAATTATGTGTATTATCTGTCAAATCATTTTTCAATATTATTGAGTCAAAATATCTTAATTACCAACATTTAAGCATCACAATCCCATCTAATCTCACATTAATCTCATTGTTCTTATACTAACAAAACTTAAAAGTATGTGTACTCTATTTTGCATCTGTTTATCTTAAAATCTTATTCAAAAAAAATTATTGACACTCCCACTATTAAATTTGAAGACTTGATCAATACACAATATAATTAATTCATAAAATTGTAAATACTCCCATTATGTTAGTACACACTAAAACAAATTAGTAGTCTACTATACACCAAAAAATAATTATTTACATGCACATGTTGTATAATAGACACATCAAAGCACAATCTTTAAACAATTCTCAATTTAATTATTGAATCCCTAAAATCAATCAAAAATGTGAAGGATTTATCGGATTGATGGGCGGTAACTCAACATGGATGGCCAGAGAAATTACTATTTTTCTAAAAGCAACTTGCAATTTTCATATGAATTTCATTCTATAACATTCTTTATATAATTCGATCCTAAAGTTTAGGCAGATCATAGATTCGCGCATATATCAGCTCAATTTTTTTGACTAATCTAATTCAGTTTGTCTAAAAATTGTGCTGATATACATCGCAGATTAATTCATGAGAAATCTTGTAGAAAAATATATTAGGTACTCAAACAAATTATGAATTATTTTTTTTAAACTAATAAGAATTGAACGGGCTAGTTATGCCCCATTTGTTAGGTGCCGATTTATCTCAACTAACAATTGATACACTTAATTATTAACTCATTTAATTCGTCCATTTGACGCCCCTAATTTTTGTCTAAAAAGATTTGCTAAAGATTTTTATTGGCCTACAATTTTGTGGAATCAATCAGATATAATTCACAACAAAAAAAGGAATCGGGAAGAGAAAGACATACCTTGATAAACTTTTGATGTAGAGATCTAGATGAATGATTTCTGCAAAATAATTGAAGAATTAATATTAGATAGGTGATTAAAGAATGGGCATTAAAGGACTTAAAAGGAAATAAAATCTTGAAATTTAATTGGATTAATAATTATGAGATTTTTAGATATCTTATTTAGCCCAAAAAAGAAGCTTAGAAGCAATCAATTTAGATACTTGATTGACGGATGCTTCTTTCACAACATTAAAAACGTAACCTTATAAGCAAAAGTTAACAAAAAATTGGTATACGTGAGTGGTAACGTCCAATTTAATTATATTTGAGCGATGATCGTTTATTTATGAGTTCAATCTATCTAAACCGTCCAAAATATATTAATTGTGTTTATTGGACACTTTGCTTCTTTCATACAACCGTCTAATCTAACAATCATATTAAAATCATTGCGTAGTGAAGGAATAATGAGAAGGTAATTTTATTTTTTTTGCAATTGCTTAATGTGTAAAAAAGTATATCTATAATTAAATCATATAAATAAGTAATAGTTGATCCAAACGTAATACTTGCTACTTTAATACTTCTTTCGTCCCGGTAACACTTTTTCTATTTTAGTCAATTTTTAAAAAATAACATATTTTCTATAATTAGCATTAACAATTTAAGTACAAAATATTTATTGATTATTTTCGAATATTTCAAAAAAATTAAAGTTTTGCGGAAATGTCATTTAATCTTATAGCCTTAAACATGTCATCAGGTCATGCGGAAAGCTGAAACTAAAGTGTTGTCGAAAAAGGGAAAAAAAATCATATTTTTAAAAATAGACTAAACAGGAAAATAGCTTTTTGAAACGGAGTGAATAGGACTTTAATGAATAATCCTTTATCACGAGTTAATTACGTGCATTCCGGGGAGAAATTAAAATCAAAGAAAAATACATTTTTACATTATTTTCTTCTTTTCTTTATTAATTGTTTTTATCATAAATTTTTTTACTAATACCATGCTCTCACGTTAATAAACAAACTAGCAAAAAGATAAATTGATAATATTTTAAGAACACAACTTATATAATAAAAAATGGGTTTTACACAACTTATATGATGTGTGAGTGGAGGGAGTTGTATCATGTGAAGGAAATGTGGGATAGTGAGGTTATGGGATTGATTAGTGGAAAGTTTAGGATATATAATAAAAATATTAACTAATTATTCTTATATTAATTATTAAATATAGAAAATTGAATGGCAAGTGTAAAAATAAAAATATCATAACCAATATATTAAAATTATTAGCTTATTTATTAAAACCTAAGTTGATATGAAAAATTTATCCTAAAATGTGATTGTATTTTTTTTTGTTAATTCTCAAATTTTTAAAAATAAATCTATTAAAATAAGATAAAAATATCTAATTTAGATCTACAATAAATATTTAAACATTAAAAGGTGTAAAATTTTAGATTTGGTGAAAAAATTAAGGTGTTCATACAAATAAGATGGAATTATTCCCTCAAAGTATTCTAGCCCAAGAAAATCAAAATAGAACTGGAGGTTGGGCCCAAACTTATCCACCTCCTATTTACCAAGTTGGGCCAAATGGGCCAGTTGGTTGGCCCAAACATACCCACAAAACAAGTCGGATAAGTATTAATTTGGGAAAACTACCTTATTAGGCATACATTCATAACATATATACTAATTCCACCTATACTTTTAAATAATTACATATTTTACCATTAATTAAGAATTTCCTACCGTATATCGAGGAATATACACCTAAATACATATACTTTTGCTACCATTTATATTAAAATAGGGAGAGAGGCGAGCAAGATGGGGAGGGAGACGAGCGAGATGGTCATGTATACCAGATACGTAGGAGAGTGACGAACGAGATGGGAGGGAGGAGAGCAAGATTTGTCTGTGTATCCCGGATATATGTGAATCCACTTGGATACAATGTATCTAGAATAAATTACACATAATTTTGACCCTATATATTTCGAGATACATGTATATGGACGTATCTGAACGCACGAAAATCTAATAAATTAGTAATATTGCAAACTTAAATATATCTAAGTAATTAGTTCATAAAGCAGGGGGACTTCTCTAAGTTTACCTATCAATTTGCCTATGAATTAAGTTTTAATTCAGGTCATTAGGCAGCTAAGAACAACAAACCCTCAAGTTGACCCCAAAGGCCCAAATTAATTTGGTTGCAATAACATCATCCTTTTTTTGGATGAAAAATATTAATAATACATTTATGTTGAATGAAATAAAAAAATCTCATAAAATAATGCTAACAGTCGTGAATCGTGATAGGGTGATTCAATAAAACTTTATAATCTTGATATATGGTGACAACGACAAATTAACAAAAAAAATAAAAATTGGTCCGAATAAATATATAGACATCGAAATTTTATTAAATTTAAAATAGTGCTCCATAAGACGAATCATATTCACCTTCAATCTCTAAGGTTCCTTCTTTTACTTTACGGTTGTTTATAAACTCTATCTCACGCTTATGAAAAATGGGACACATATTTTACTTGAAGAGACATCTCGAATATTCCATAAACTTTAGGACAAAAAGATCAAGACATCAAATGTTATGTTGCCCGAGTTCTTGATGCTCAAATACATAATACAAGGAGTCTAAATTATCTTACAATTTGATAAATACGTTATTAACGACCCTATAATCATTAGAGAAAAAATAATAAATAAATAAATTATAGTTGTACACAAATATTCAATATTTTCATCATATCTGTGTTTGCAATCAATTTCTATCCCTTTAAAAAATTTAATGCAAACAACATTAATAATATCTTCAAAATGATTTTGTTTCTAGCACGCAATTAAATTTTTGAAACAGTAGGTTCACATCATCTCTCTCTCTCTCTTTTTTTATAAATAAATAAATAGAAGAAAATTGGATGTGAGAGAAATAAAAAAATAAATCTTGAATAATTCATCTTATGCAAATTGATTCCTGTCATATTTATTTTAATGTCGTAGACTTTAGGACATTTGACTATCTCAAGTTCAATTAACGTTTACGTTTGGCAACAAATCTACAATACTACTTTTTAAAATATCTCAGCTTCCTTGTTTGAAAAGTAATTAAATACTTAGAACCCCAATTAAAAAATCTTCCAAAGTATTAACCATTACAACAAACAAAAACAAAACTCTTAAGTATTACTACCAATTATTAATGATTGCAAACTCTTGTCTATCACTTTATTTTAATTACTCGACATTCACAGATTATATTGTACTAAAATCACTAAATTATCAAAAAAATCACTCAGCTATCTAAATATCACGAAAGTATATAAATTGCCGACCTCATTTGGGATTGAGGCATCATGACACTAAAAATTGAAGTGTATATCTCAAAAAGTCATTTTATATAATATTCATAGACAAATTAAGTTGAATAATCTTTTATTTAAAAATAAAATAAAATTTAATGGCTTGTTATACTACTTGATCAAATTAGTTGAATAACTTTTTGGTTACAAACAAAATTTTGATGACCTTTTGTGATACTAATTATGCGGCAGAGTGAATTTTTATGTTAAAAAAAATAATTTAGTGACTTCATGCAATAAAATAAAAATTAAGATAATTATATTTTTTTATTTATTTTATATATATATATGTTATACGTCATATTAGTGCTTTTGACCATCGCTAATTCTTGAGTGTTCAGTTTACTTTATAAAAATATCTCATCTTATAGTTTGAAAAATTATAGGATCATTTTAGCAAACCCAATTGGATGTTTCTCTTAATTATTTATTTTATTTTAATAAAAGCTAGTGGGCCTTAATATTTAATCTGATAAAACTTTAAAGTCCCAGTTGAAAAGTATTATTGGTTCAGATATTATTATAAATAAAATAAAATGAATTTTGATGTTTTATTGCTGGAAAAAGCCTGGACAATATGATGGCCCCAAAAAGTTTGATATTAGAAATAGTATTAACATGTTTGCAGGTAGATACAATTTGGTAGGCCAAAAAATTAGTAATGAGACATGTCCTAGTTTCGATAGTAATTGACAAGTATATATGTCGATCCATCGAACTATATATATTTTAGTCGTAGGCTGATGCGCGGATATCTCCCTTTTTAAGGAGATTCAAACGCACTGCGACATAATCTACACCGATCCGGCAGTATCACTCTTGACTTGTTTCTTTCGGGTTACAACAGTCCAACAACGTTATACAACTCAAGCAACTCCTAATTTAGTTGAAGAGTTCAAAGCTCCACAAAAAGAACATTTTTCTTCAACATATAATTACTCTCTTTTGTATAGTGAATTAGTTGAATACTTAAAATATTTTTCTTTGTCTCAACTCTCTCTTTCATTACATTAACTCAATATATACACAATATAATACTTCTCATCATTTCTTACCCTCTTTCTCGTATACATTTCTTGTGTACTCAACACAAAGTAAGACCACAGGTGACAAAAATTACACACAACTTATGATCACTTTCTACCAAACTCACTAATGTAAGGCCCACCAATGGATATAACATGATACATAATGTAATATATGATACATTTTTATTAATATTAAAATGTCACACTAACAAAAAAACAAACACTTTTATATAATAACCAAGAATTTGAGACAACAAAACATAAAAATAGGAAACTAAACTTTAAATCAAGGACTTTATATAGAAAATGATATAAATATAATTATTTAATTTACTATCGAATTATTAATTAATCCGTTAAGAAAAAGCCTCAAACCGTTCATAACCTATAACAAAAAAAAAATTAATATTGTTATCAAAATCGCTAAATCAATAACTCATTACTGATAAATCAATAACTTCTTTTTGATTTGGATTATCGATTTTAGTTTAATTTTAAATAATTTTGTTAACGACTAAAGGTATATTCGATATGATGAAAAATATTTTTTAGAATTTAATTTACCACCCGGAGAGTACTTATTATGATAGAGTGAGTTTGCGGCTAGTCCGAGGACAGGGTGTGACAATGATTGACGTGAACAACCACCCCACCGCCACTTGCCCCACCTCAACACCACATATTGCATTTTTAGACTCAATAAATAATTAGTTTTAAATATTTTCAAATTAGAAAGAAAAAAAAAAACAACTTTCGTGTTTGACCATGAAAATTAAATTTTGAGTACTATTTATTTAATTTGAAATTTATTTTAAAATTTGAATTATAGTTGAAATTGTGTTTATTCATTTTTAAAAAAATAATAGAATTTAAATATTATTTTTTTCAAATTTGATTAACATACAATCAAATATGCTTTAAAAGAGCAATATCTCAAAATGAATAGTTATATAATATCATGGATTGAATCTCATATACGAGCTAGTACATACTATTTGAGAGATGAAGATGAAATTGTATTTGATTTTGCCTATAATTTTTGCAAATACTTTTCATATAAATATGAAATGTGACTTAAACATGAATTCTTTTTAAATTTTTTTAAAAAAGGAAAATATGATTAAAGTAAAAAAGTGAAAATAAGATTATTTATGTTCTTTAAATTCTAATCATAATTAAACACTTATTTTCAGTAAAAAAGGGAGATAATTCTAATGGTCGAAGGCGTCCATAGTATCTTGTTACAACTTAATTGAGAATAACTATATTAAATTTTATATAATTTGAAATTCGACATGGTATAAATGATATAAAAGAAACAGTATACGTATTAGGGTTAAGTATTCTTCCTGCTTAACTTTTGTAAAAAAATTAACACTAAAACCTTGTAATATTTTAGTTAGATTTTTCGGATGTCCACTCAATTAATAGTTATTATTTTATAAATCTACGTTTTATTAAAAAAATTAAAATCCTAACAAAAAATGACTTATTAAGATAATAACTATTAATTGAATTATCATACATGAAATCAACTCCGTAATATTTTTTATTCAATGAAAATAGGAAGAAAAAAACGCACATGTTAATATTCGTTTGTTTAATATATTTAATCTACATAAATTCAACTTAGAACGTGTTTGACTGTTTGGTATGAAGAGAGAATAACAATCACTATATTCAATATAATTATACAAGTGCAGTTTGAAAAAGAATAATGCATACTCAATTTTATTATTTTATTTTGTAAAAGTAGAAAAAATGTTCATGATAATCCGTAAAATATATTCCAAAATTAAGTAGGTAAAAGCAAAATATAAAGTATGAAGAGAAAATAATTTTCCGAAAAAAGTCATATTCTTAGACAAACTTTAAAATATATATATATATGGAAAAAACAACTTTCTTCGTATAATATTTTCGAAAACTATTTTTCTAATTAAATAATTGGTGAAACTTAAGCAACTTATTTGATTATACAAAAATAATATAATGTTTGATATTTATCTCAATTTTGTGGAGTAGTTGGGACCTAAATAACACGTCTTTTTGTCAATTGGCTGAAATTTGTTTGTGTAGGTGCTCATGAGCTGTATATCTTCCCAATGGTCCATTTAATAAAGATCTACTTTAATTTGCTTTTATCATATATTCTCTCACAATTCTTTTTTAAGAAAAAATAAATATCTAGAAAATGATTTTGACCAAAACTTGAGGTTGATCTTCTTTTCATTTCATTTCTTTTTTAAAATGAGTAATTGAAATTATAAATCGGAGAATCGAATCTTTATTAAAATAAAGTAAAAGTTGAATTCTCCAAATATTTACTTAATAAAGTGAAAGTGAAAGTTGAAGTAGTTAATCAACTGAATTATTAAGATTTCTGAATTAAGGTTGATTTACAATTCTAAATTGAAATTAAAAAAAAAATCAAAAAAATCTTAATTTTACATATATATATATATATATATATATATATATATATATTAAGCTCCTTGAGGTGTTTGTTTCATCATTTTGTTTGTCTAGCATTTCACATTTTAGAATTGAAATTGTTGTTAAAAAAGAAGTTAAAACTTTTATTTGTCCATGTAATGTAACTTCTAGAATTATTTTTTTATATATATATTAACGTACAGTCTCATAGAATCTCCGGTGAATTATTATAAAATTATATGTAAAAAAGTGAGTCTTGCATCATTTATTTGGTTGATGTAAATATTGAGTATACGTAAGAAAAAAATTCATAATTATTTTTTAGTAAAAAAAATATTAAGGTGGGTTAAATAAATAAATAAGTCATTAACTCCTTGTAAAACAATCCATTAATTAAAAATATATATTTGATTCCATTAGTGGGCAAAAAAAGAAGCCGTCTAAGAAGGATAATTTATTTATTTATTATAGTGAAAACATTTATTCTCTTCTTTATCCGAATAGTTTCGCGTGTCTTCGGATATTTTTATTCATGTTTCCCCATCCTAATTATCATTTAATAATTGTTCTACACTTTTTAGTGTTTTACCACTCTTTAGGGAGCATTGTGAGTTTTTTTTAAAAAAAAAAATTGTGTCTTGTGATTTTCTAAAAGAATTAAATTAGTAGTTTTCCTTAAACCTACTTGATTATTAACACCAAATATTAAGATGCGTTTACTTTTTAGTGTGATGGTTATTTTTTTTGCTGGTTACAAAATTTAATTTATGCAATATTTAGCATTTGAAAATGACTTCTGCGTAAAAAAATATTTTAATAAATCATTCTTTAAAGTATTTTTTCCCCATTAACTCACAATATTGAACGCATACTATGTATTTTTCTTCATCCAAAGTATGTCAATTTGTTATTAATGTCATAGGAGAAATCCAATTATGTTATAACTTATATATATCTATTGTTGGTTATGTTGTGATGTGAAGAACTGATTAGAAGTTAGTTAGGCTGTTAAGTGACATTAAGGGTGGATTAGTTAGTTAAATGGAAGTTAGTTACTAATTGAAGAAGAAGAGCTATATATATCACCTCTAGTCCTCTTCTCTTTGTACTGAGCAGTTTTAGATATCCATCAATGAATATCATCTCTCTTGTGTCTCTTTCTCTCTTTCTTTCTTTCTTTCAGTTTCGAGTTTCTTCATTTACGATCAGGTTCATATACCATAAATATAATAAATTACAGTTGAAAATAAATTAATAAAACATCATTCAGGCTGATGTGCAAATATTTCGCTCTTTTTAAGGAGATTCAAGCCCACTACAACATAATCTACACTGATCCAATAGTATATTTCTTGACTTGTCCTCTCTAGGATACAACAGTTCAAACAACGTCGTACAACTCAAACAACTCTCGATTAGTTGAAGAATTCAAGGCTCCACAAAAAGAACATCTTCATTAATCAACATACAATTACTCT
The DNA here is from genome assembly GCA_029582245.1 of Solanum etuberosum. Lineage (NCBI taxonomy): Eukaryota > Viridiplantae > Streptophyta > Magnoliopsida > Solanales > Solanaceae > Solanum > Solanum etuberosum. The sequence continues at coordinate 64,583 of JAJONR010001627.1, read as the reverse complement.
TTTGTATAGTGAATTAGTAGAAAACTTAGAATATTTTTCTTCGACTCAACTCTCTCTTTCACTACACTAACCTCACTATACACTACAATATTTTTTTAAGGAAATTTCATGAATAGTAAAAAGATTAAACTTAATAAGCCTTCTTAGTTACAGTTTGCCTAATTATGCTCCATAGTCATAGTTTCGTTTGCTATAGACATTTCGTTTGTATAATTTGTTTGTTGTTTGTATAATTCGCTTGTCAATATACAAACAAGGTAAATATATATAAAATTCTGTATTTAGAACTTAAACCAAATGTATCAGTAAGGATAATTATATACAAGCTAAGCTAGGGTAAGCATATACAAATTCTAGATCTATACAATTAGGAAGATTTGGTTTTATACAATTATGAACCGAATTATACAAATTCTAGATTCATACAATTAGGAACCGAATCATACAAATTTTGAATTTATGCAATTAGGAATCAAATTATACAATTAATTTAACTATCCATTCCCCTCAAACTTAAACAGTCGAACGGGGCATAATGAAAGCTCATTGAGGCATTTGTTTCATTGGTATACTTGTTTGGTATTTCACGTTTTAAAGTTATAGTAATATTTTTTATCTTAAAAAAATGAATCTTTAACATGTGTTTGAATGCAAGTAATTATCACTTAAATGCCAATAATTTGCAAAATCTCCAAAACCAATCAAATCCAAATGTACCAATGTGAAAAGAAAATATCTTTTTTTTTCCCAGTATTTTATGCAAATACAGTTGTATACACTATGATACACTATATTGTGTCTGTATATACATTTTCGAAATTTTTAAAGAATTTGAAACTTTTGGTACAGTAATTCCGACCTTTTCCTTTCTTTTTCTACAATTAATTGTGAATTTTCTTGACCCTATATATCATATTGGGGAAGCATGAAACTGAGTGGCCCTACTTATGGACAAAAAGTCTTCTTCTTTCTCCAACTTCATTCTTCTCTTCTACAATTCCCTCTTTTTTCTCTCTCTCTCTCTCTTTTAAATTCAACTTTTTTCCCAAGATTTCAAGTTTTTTGATACCCCTTTGGAGAATAGTACCTGGGTTTCAAGTTTTTTTTGTGAATTTGATTGATATGGAGGTCATCATATACGTGTCAATTGGGTTGCTTTAAGTGTAAGTCATAAAAGAAGAATCTTTGTCACTTCATTTCTTATTGTTTATCTACTTTGCTATTTGTATTGAAGAAAAAACTGGATGATTCAACTGTTAAATCAACATGTGTAATATCTTTATTGATATGGGGTTTGTTAGTTATACTAGTACCATCTTCAAATTAAGTGATTTCTTTGGAAAAAAATTAATCTGAATAACTTCATTTTTAACATGGTGTTTATTGGTAGGAGTAAATTGAGTGATTTCCTGGAAAGATTTGATTTTAATTCCAATGATATATATATGTGACAAGCGAGACTTGCACCACCACCATCAATGGTGGTTTGAGAGTTCGAGTCACGCTTGAGGAGAGGTGAGAACACTATTGGTCTTCCTGACGGAGTGGGGTGGGAAAAAAATATGATATCTATGTTGCAGATTGAAGCCAAGAATGGCTAATTCCTTAGTGAGAGTCATGATCTTATAGTCTTCTTGCTTTTGATTTGATTATACCCTTGTCCTCTTTAAATTGAGTCATTTCATTGAAAGATTTGCTGCCCTGGTAATAAACAGATAGACCTGCTTTTCTTTGTGTTTTTTTGCTTTGGTATCATAAATTGTTGACTTGTTCAGTGATTATTTCTGTTGTTGATGACTTGACCTTCTTTGACAGTTTCATAGCTATAGTTATATGACTGATTCTCTTAATCAGTGACTTAAGAAGGAAAAGTATGAATAGTTTAAGTTGTTCAGAAAATTTTGTGGAGAGATAATCTTCTCTGGGCCATTTTGAAAATTAAGAAGTTGGTTACTTTGTAAACTCAGCCTGAACATTCAGGACTAAAAAACTAATTACCTTTGGTAGATGATTCTTAAAGAGGAACACGTTGATACTTGTTGATTTAGATAGTTTGGGATCTTTTATCTGAATGATGATTTATTTAGTCACTAAAGGGGATGCTTCAATTTATATCTACAAGATGAAAGCCTTGTGGGTTAAGAGCAAAGTATATCCGCTTTGTGTTTGACTAACTAATAAGATACCGTTATAAACAGCCACCTCCTCCTGCTGCCATTTTTGAACAACCTTGTTTTCTGAAAGGTTTTTCCTTTTGTACATTATTTTCGTTAGATATGAACAAATTCCATTCTTAGTTAGTACTATTTGATAAACCATTTCTTCATTAAAGGAGCTATGACATGAAATGCAAATTAGTATAGGCCAAACATTATTACACATGGTTGTTTTAGACAATTACAATTTTGTAGAAGGCGGAATGAGTGATCCAGAAATGACATATCTTGATTTATCCAATCTATACTGCAATATTAGTCCTTCAATTGTATTACGTACATCGTTAAACCTGACTTTTCGATGCAAATGCTGAAAGATGAGTCCTCTTTCTTGAGGGAAACAAGTATATTGCCTATAATGAATATGATAAGTTCTATCTTCATTCTTGTTCTCATAAACATGGTATTCTTTTCACTTTATGTTCTTTTTTGTTTGAAAGATTGTTATCACTGCATTACTCTATTGTTTAAGAGGACTATTTTGTTTGTTACAGAACACTTTTTAATCAATTGAGCGGGTCAAATCTGCAGGTTAAAACATTACTGGGATCAGAGGTAATACATGTCACTACTCTGGTATTCTGACAAGATTGAGCGGAAACATGAGGAAACTAGAAAATGAGAATTCTGTGCAAATAGATGGTAGAAATTCTGGTACGTTATGCCAGTTTTGTGGAAAAAAGCAAGATGCTACAACTTGTTTGATCAGTCCGACTGCTTCATTGCATAGCAGTAACAGCTCTATGTCATGTTACAGTATGCTCTCCTTTCTTAATCGCATAGTTTTGACTGTCATTTTCATTCTCTTCATCATCACCTCATGTTGGTTCCTTATTCTTTTATTATTCAGGTGACTTTTCAGGTGATGCAAGCTCAGATGGGAGGTTAGTTGTAATTTAGTTATTTTAAAATTTATTTATGTTGTTAAAATACCTGTCATCTTTTCCTTGGGAAATGAGGTAAGTCTGACACATGTCGATGTGGTTTTCATTTTGGTTTTAATCTGCTCAGGGTTAATATTGATGAATGTATCACAGAGAGCAGTCAAGAGGACTCCTGTAGCAAAGTTGAGGGGGATGACTATGATGAATCTGGAGTCTCTTCTAGTTATGAACTGGATCAGTTCTGGGTGCCCCCAGAACCAGAATGTTGTGATGATGATATGGAAGACAGTGTGGCTAATTGTGATGATGATGAATGTGGCGATGGATGGGGCAAGCCAACTTCTTTAATCAGCCTCGGAGATGAAGGTTCTGGGAGCTACAAGTTTAAAGAGGAAAAGAGGAAGGCATTGGAAGAAGTGATGAATGGGAAGCTTAAGGCCCTTGTTTATGACCTTCTTAAGTCTTTTGGTGTTGCCTCATCTGGGGGTGACAATTGGGGTCATATAGTCACCTCCTTGTCTTGGGAGGCTGCTTCATTTGTGAAGCCTGATTCTGCTGAAGGAAAGGCTATGGATCCTAATAAATATGTGAAGATAAAATGTATACGATCTGGTTCTCCCAGCCAAAGGTATAACAAAACGACGACATGTCTCATCTCTAATTGATTTTCCTTTCTAGTTCAGTTTAAATCTTGGATTGTCAAACTGGAAAACTATCTGTTTCCTAGTGTTTGATAGTTGTCCTCTATTTGTGAAGTTGGGGGTAGCAGTTGCCATTGGATGTGCGCACTTGTCAATCCTCCTTATTCTTTGGTTTCCTCTGCCATACTTTCACTAATGTCTATGTTTGAATATCTGCTTAAATTTAGTTACTCATATCCTGAATATTACCTTTTTGGCTGTCCCAAAATGGAGTCATTCATTTAAAAAAAATGATAACAATTTCCATTCACTATTCAGTACTTTCTGAATGTTTTTTTTAGGTTACATGTAACCATCCTTATTCTTTTAAAATCTCAAGTTCCCCAGAAAATAACCTCACCTCTAATTGTGGACTTACCTTTTAAATACTGTACAATTTACATTCTGCCTCTTATCTGCATGTTTGTTATCTAAGACTAAATTCAAGACGAAGAGGGAACCCAGGCTTACATTGTAATTTTTCATGTTTTTTTAGTCAATTTATCAAAGGCATGGTCTTCAAAAAGCATGCTGCCCATAAACATATGCCAATTAAGTTTGAAAAACCTAGGCTGCTGCTGATTGAGGGTGCACTAGGTCTCTCAAGTGAGTTGTCATCATTTGAGTCAATACGGCAGGTAAACAAGAAACTCTCTTTATATGTGAGATAAACAAAAAGGGAATATATTAGAGTATGTAATCATCTGTTCTTATCAATTAATAATGACAGGAGAAAGACAGTGTGGTGAAGTCTATCACTGACATTCTAGAGAGGTACCAGCCAAATGTGATATTGGTAGAGAAAACAGTTTCTCGTGACATACAAGAGTCTATTCTCAGGAAAGGATGGACACTGGTCTTTGATATGAAAGAACATCGCCTGGAGAGAGTTGCTCGTTGCACTGTTTCACCAAACTTTTCTTCTGAAATCTTGTCTGGCCATAAGCTTAGACAGTGTGATTCCTTTCATTTTCAAAGGTTCGTAGAGGAACATGACACTTCTGATGACGGTGGAAAAAGGCCTAGTAAAACACTGATGTTCATTGAGGGCTGTCCTACTCATCTGGGATGTACGGTGAGTCATCTTCCCTATGTTAGTTTTAATGACACAGAATATCTAACTAGGGATTACTGATAGTTGGGACATAGCTTCACTGTTGGGTCATTGCTCAAGAGATAACAAAAAAGGTCACGAACAATACACTAGAGTACATCAGGAGACTTGCATAGCATTTCCCAGATCATATAATAAGAGTTAGTTTTGCTTTCATTTGGCCCCCTCGCGTTTGAATCAATGCTGGGTTTTTTGTCTTTTGTGACTGCAACTGTTTTAAATGGATGGAATGCCATAATCTTAGGAATCTTTGTGAAAAAAGCGAATATAGTCATGCACTTACCTCGTATACCAACAAACAAACAAGCTAATTGCTATTGGAACTTCCAAGACCCTCCTAGCTAGTGGCTTTTGACTCTAATAGAGAATTGATACCTGGTGTTTTAACATCTACCCCCTTTCATTTTTAATAAAGAACATTTACTTCTATACCTCTGACCCTGGTCTTTTGTGCAGATTTTGTTAATGGGAGATAACAGTGATGAACTGAAAAAGATTAAATGTGTGGTACGATGTGCAGTGATCATGGCATATAATTTAATCCTCGAGACTTCTTTCCTTCTAGATCAAAAAGCAATGTTCTCGACTATTCCTCTTAGCCAGGTGGTGAATTCAACAGCTACTGATGACCCTCCAGCTGTTAGTGGTGAACAAGGTGATTCTCTGTTATTTGAGCCATATAATCCAGTTCTTTCTGGGTTGTCATCTCTCTCAGCCTCTCTGAAAAAGGTTATGGGGGACAACTTTCCTCTCTGCCCCACCTCTGGTCAATCCATGCCCTCATGTTTCATTGATAATGGATCCAATGAAGATGATCAGGAACAAACTGATACTCAAGTTCCTGACGCAACTGAGGTGGTCAATCAAAGTGATACAGATCAGAAGGTCACTACCTGTGATGACGAGATGGCATCCGAAAAAGAACAGTTGCATACTCCAATAGTGAGCCAGGGAGAATCTTTAGAATCACAGGTATCTGGTAATATGGGTAATGGTGTTAAATCTATGGATACTGAGAGTATATTGGTTCTGATATCAAGCCGGAATGCTTCAAAAGGGACTATGTGTGCCCATGGTCATTTTTCTCGCATAAAGTTCTACCAAAATTTTGATATTCCGCTTGGAAGCTTTTTGCAGCAAAATTTGCTAAGTCAGGTGCGTAGAACTCAATAGTCTCCACTTCAAACTCTTCTTGTTCTGTCACTGTAGATGCAATTTGATTAACAATTTTCTTTGGAATGATTGGTGGTAATTTTGCTGATTTCATCATTAATAGTTGCTATAATGATCTATTTGAAATAAAATTGTGGCCTTATCATTATCAGTTACTCTGGAGTTTGTTTTAAATGTTAACCTAAAAGCTCTGTCATACAGAAACTCCCATGCAAGAGCTGTGATGGACCCCCTGAAGCTCACATTTTCTATTATGCACATTACAATAAGTTACTTGCAATTCAAGTTCGTTCTCTTCCAAAAGACAAGGGGCTTCCAGGTGAAAGGGAAGGGAAGATTTGGATGTGGAGTCGTTGTGGTAGATGCAAGTTCCAGATTGGCAGCTCAAAATCTACGACAAGAGTTCTAGTATCCACTGGTTCGCGTGGTTTTTCATTTGGAAAATTTTTGGAGCTCAGGTTCTCAAATTCCTCTTTGTTCAGTAGGCTGCCTGTCTGTGGCCATTCTTTGCACAGGGATTTCCTCTACTTCTTTGGGTATGGTCACTTGTGGCCATCTTTAGTTATTCTGAAGTCTCTATTTATTTTCATGTTTGCAGATCTAATAGCAAAGCCTACTGATAGGTTTTGCTATCTATTATAAAAATTTCCAGTTGTCATTACTCGAGATTTAAGTTGAATCATTTGCTATTAGTGACTCTGCATGGATTTGGAATTGATGTTTTTCTCATATTTTATCTTCCCTTTTTGAAGATATTCATGTCATTTTTCTGCATGTACAGGTTCGGGCATATGGTTGCGGTGTTTAAGTACTCAACGGTTACTACTTACTCCGTGGCTCTTCCTCCAGAGAAGCTGGAATTTAGCAGTACTGTCAATGAAGAATTTCTTAAGAAGGATTTTGAAGATGTATGTTTTTTTACAAGTGTGACTGCTTTTTACCCAATTAATGCTTCTAAATACTTGGCTGAACATGGAAGTTACTTGCCCTGTTGCAAGTTTCTATATTGACAGAGAATTTTTTTGTTCTTTCTCAACTAGGTGAACATGAAAGGGATTAAGATGTTTCGTGATGTAGAAAAAGCTTTGAAGGCAATAGAGTCTCGATTTGTTGGAACTACTCTAAATCTTCAAGGATCAATTAGGAAATTTTCTGAAATTGAGAAAATGTTGAAGGAAGAGAGAACTCAATTTGAGGTTAGCTCCTTTTTGCTTCCAGTTTCAGATTACTTGTTCCCGTTACATTCTATTTGATCAACGTCGATGTGGTGGACTGTCATGCTAGTTCTAAGTTCCCTTTGAATTAATCAGATCAGTTGGTTCATTTTTTTCCACGGTAATAACTTGGTACTTACAACCTTGCACTTCTGTGACTGAGCAAATGATTTTGATAATATATTGGCTAGGGTACAATAATATCAACAGATGTCAAATACATACAAGTACATGCTTTAAAGAGTTGATAGCTTTCTGATTTCTGGTTAATGAGAATCGACGTTCAGGTATAAGTCGATAAATGTCAAATGCATTTACGTGCATGTGTGGATGGTGAAGCTATATCCAAACCTATAGCCTTACTCATTTACGATTTATTTGGTCCAGGCATTTATTAAAGCATAATGTAAATCTTATTTTACTTTTACTAATCTATGTGGATTCAATGTCAGATTGGTATTCAAAATGTCGTTATGGATGGGAATCGGGATGTCGTCATGTATAAACTTCTAATGTTGAATAGAATACGGCTGGAGCTTTTGCTGGAGTCCTGTGTGTGGGATCGCCGTCTTCATTCATTACTATCATCTGATTGTACCGCTGCCAATTCCAAAACTATTGACCAGAGTATCAATGCTATTAACCACAGGGAACAACAAGAGAGAAGCAATGTTCAAGGAGACACTAAAGTTTATCTGGAAAGAGATGACAGAGCATTGGAAGATTGTCCGGATCTGAAAATCAAGCTAGTTGAAGACTCTTGTGGAGATGATAACAGTAGGAAAGAAACTACTGTAGGAAGTCGTGGTGATGTTTTGGATGCTGACTATGATCTGAAACCGAATGTTGAATCATCTGCTAAATTTCCCATTAAAGAAACTCCCGTTGATACACATGATTGTGGACAAGATGAACCATCAAATTTATCTGCTTGCAATGATGGTGCTGAGGTGACAACTGCAGCCAAAGTAAATGGAAACGACTTTTCCCTTCAGGATATTACAGTGAAATCTGATCTCTCTGATCACTGCCTTTTTGATAATGAAAGTAACTTACAGCTCAATCTTCCTTCATCCATTCAATTGGAGACGGATAAACCAATTGCCGTTGATGCTGGAGGTACGCATGATCCTATTCATTCTCAAAGGAGTAGATCCCTCTCCTCAATATTTTCTAACATAGAGAATGATGAGGGGTGGTGGACTCCATTCCCTGAAATTTGGTGTCAATACATGGAGGATCTCCAGAGAGGTCACCTACCGAAATTAGGATCTATCACAAACCATGATGTAGAATCTACTACTTATAAACTCATTACCGACATGAGTGCGAAGCTTCACATTCCCCTTGGAAGTGATAAATACATTGTTTCTGATTATGAAGATGAATTTTCTAGCATAATTGCCTGTGCTTTGGCCTTGCTGAAGGATTTGCCTATTGTATGTGAAGATCTTGGGGATGATGGAAGAAAAGATAGAGGAATTGATCCTAAGGCGTATGAGAGTTCACAAGGCTTAATGCAGATGTTCTCTCTAGCTTCTCCACATTTGTCTTCAACTGGTTCATTGAATTTAACAGCGTATCACTCTTCGAACATGTCGGAGGTAGCACGCTCATCAAGTTTAGATGGGGTAGATTTGCTAGATTCATCGGTTTCTTTCACGGCTGTTCAGGCGGAAGTCTCCATGGGTTTGGGTAAATTGACTGGGAAGTATAAATACTCAGTCCTCTGTCTCTATGCCAGCCAATTTCGTCAATTGCGAGATCGATGGTGCACTTCAGAAGTTGATTTTATTGCTTCCTTGAGTAGGTGTAGGAGCTGGGATGCAAAAGGTGGCAAAAGTAACTCTTTGTTTGCCAAAACAGTTGATGATCGGTTTATCATCAAGGAAATTAAGAGAGCGGAATTTGACTCGTTCTTGAAGTTTGCTCCTAGTTATTTTGCATACATGGATCAGTGCCATGCTAAGAGGAATCAAACCTGTCTTGCAAAAATTCTCGGCATTTATCAGGTTGATTAATCGAATTTAGTCACTCCACTTTTCTGGCTGTTACCACAATATATTGTTTCTTCCTGCCAGCACACTCTGGACATCTTTTTGATTGTTCCTACTGTTTTATGTTTTTCAGGTCAATGTAAGGCCAAGAGGTGGAAAAGAGACTAGGCACGATCTCATGGTGATGGAGAACCTTTCATTTGGTAGAATTACTACTCGGCAGTATGATCTGAAAGGCGCTTTGCATGCTCGATTTAGTGCAGTTGGCAATGGTGCAGGAGACGTTCTTTTAGACCAAAACTTTGTGAATGACATGAATGTTTCTCCTTTATATGTCGGGACAAGATCAAAGAGGGCTTTGCAACGGGCTGTATGGAATGACTGTACTTTCCTCAAGGTAAGTCAGGGGTCAAACTGCTCTAACTCTAATTACCGGTAGCTCTATCCGCCAAAACTTAAAAGCATCCAAAAAAAAGTCACTTCTGCTTCTTATAACTATTACTCCCTCCTTTTCAATTTGGTCGTCTTATTTTCCTTTTTAGTCCGTTTCAAAAGAATGTATCTTTCCTTTTTTTGGCAACTCTTTAATTCTAACTTTCCATGGCATGTTTGTTCAAGACCACAAGATTAAAGGGCATTTTGGTACATTTTACATATCTTTAGTTTGAGACCACAAAATGCAAGAGTCTTCTCTACTTTTTAAACTTCCAGCCAAGTCAAACTCAGGCAACCTAATTGAAACGGAAGGAGAATGCATTATCTGAAGCCTAATGGATTATCCTCTAAAACTGGTACTATTTGTTGATTTTTGCAGTCAATCAATGTGATGGACTATTCTCTACTTGTGGGAGTGGATAGCCAACGCCATGAACTTGTTTGTGGCATCATTGACTATCTCAGACAATATACATGGGACAAACAACTCGAGAATTGGGTCAAATCTTCACTTGTGGTTCCGAAGAATCATCTTCCTACTATCGTATCTCCGAAAGAGTATTATAAGAGATTTAGGAAGTTCATTGACACACATTTCTTAAGTGTTCCAGATAATTGGTGCTCCCAAAATTCTTCAAATCCTTGTCAACTTCTTCGCACGGTAAGCAGTATAACCCCACAGTCAGAGTCTGATGATGGTGATTCTGATCAACCAAAGTGCACTGGTGAAGGGGAACATAAAGATACGTACTCTGATGCTTAATGGTTCGCATCCCCTGAGTTCTGTTCCCTTTTAAGTTGTTCTCGTCCCCGGTGAAGTCATTAGTTTGTGTACATAGTTGTTTGTCGCCCGAGCATCTAGATATATACCCCCTCTTATTTCTGCGATTATTTTTAGCAAAGTTATGAGGATGGCTTTATTCTTTAGGTTCATTTCTAGCTTGCAGTATATACCAAAGTTCTTGTGAAGTCTGATTTATTGTAAAAAGCCCTTTAGTAAGCTTGAGTATTATTTAGGCTGTAAAGGGAAAAAAGATAGCAGTTGAGTCTGCTGATGGTTGAAATTTTTGGCTGTAAGACAATATTCTTATAAATCCATTGTTGAGTTTTTGGTTATTTGGTGTATGTGACTTTTTTTTGTGGCATGGTAGAATCACCAATGATCCACAACATCAACATACTGTGTGTAGTTTCGAGAATATGGAGAGGGTAAAATGTACACAAATCTTACCCCACCTTTAAATAGAGAGATGTTTCTAATAGATCTCGGCTCGATAGACAAGAAAAGAAATCGAAGCATGGTAGTAAGAAAATATGACAACAAATAGCAAGATCCATACAAAGCAAGTGAAGCAACGGGTAGTAATACACATGGAAGAAACGGAGAATAACATGATTACTAAAGGGAAAGGTTAGAGGAGACTATCCCCCTACTTCTCCCACATAGAGTGCGGTGACTCTCTACTATCTACTAACAAGAAAATAGAATAAATGAAGCTACAAAAAAAAAAAAAAAAACATGGGGCAAAGAGACAAAGATAATATACCTGTTTTTGTTGTGCTAGCTTTCATCCATGAAATGATTTCATTGAGAAATGAACTCATCTTAAATGTACTTACTTGTATCACTTTAAACTGGCAATTTCTGATTTTATCACATAACCACTCATGACACCCGGAGGTGGAATGGCTAGAATTCCTCCATCCTTAATCATGGAGAGGCTGCTTTCCCATTCCCTTAGCGGGGCGAGAATTCAAATTATTTAGGCCAATAACCAACTAATATTAAACAAAAAAACATACCAGATCCTTGAGATCAATAGAACTTATCTCTTAGGGCTTCCAAGTTGTTTTAGTGTACAAATACAATTACAAAGTGAAAAGAGCATGTCATATTTTCAATTTCACGAGTCTCCCATTATTTGGACATCCATTTTCAAGAATTCCGTGAATGTATCACATTAAAAAAACATTTTGTCAAGTGTGTGTCGGGCGGGACATATACTATTAATCATGCGTTTAAATATAGTATTTATTCTACTATCAAGTATCATAGTTACTAGTCTAGTGGGAGATTATTAGAATATATATATTTAATTTAATAGATCATTAATTTGTTTGTGTTTCCTTTTTACTCATGTGGTAGACGATTACGTGTATAAAATTGTAGCATATACTCAATAATAAGTTCTTATAAGTTATAAAGTTTAAGTTCACAATCTACGATGAAAATTGAGCATACCATCGTAATGATTGTAATAAAATTGAATGTAATTATTTTTTATTATCAAAGCGGTATAATTCAAACTTTTATGCTAGTACGTTTTATATATACTAAAACAAAATTGAGTAGAGATAAATGATTGTATATTAATTATATAAAACACACTCTCTAGTCAATTAGATGTACTTATAATACTCTTTTGACATTCAAATATCATTTTTTCAAGAATATTACAAACTCTTTTTATGGTTTAATGTAAAAGGCATTTTTACGTGTCTATGTATAACAAAAATACTTGGTAACATTTGCAAATCCAGTTTGACTTAAAACTTGTAGAGAAAGAATCTTTTCATATTAACATAACATATTTGTATATTTTTTGTCACGATCCGAGCCTACATCCTGAACGTGGCGGTACTCGAGAACCATTGCTGACCCTCAAGCGAACCCTTATCCTGGCTGACTACAAGCGGAAGACTAACTCAAGCATACATAAGCATCAAATTGAAAGAAACGTTTAAAACAGTTTACTGAATCTCAAAACTTCGCTGAAAATACTGAGTATGAAAAATAAATTCTAAATAAAATATCTGAAACTGAAAGACTCTCCAAAATTGTCTATCTATGAAGCCTCTACTATATATAGACGAGCGTCGGGACAAAACCCACGACTACTCAAGATGCTACTAATACTAACAACTCATAAAACTGGAGTCCTCCGGAAGAAAGGAGACCTCACTCGAAAGCTGACGAGCAGATGAAGTGATCTCAACAGACTCTTGTTGAGGATCCTAAGAACCTGTATCTGCATCATTAAAAGATGTAGGTCGAATGACATCAGTACATTGAATGTACGAGTATGTAATATAGCTGAATAACAAATAACTGAATGAAAGGACTGCAGTAAATATAGATATATACTCAACTGAATGTAAAGAAATAAAGAAGTGAAATCAATTAAAAATTTTACAAAATACTTTCTCATCTCTAAACTCAACATAATAAGTGATATATAAAAATACACTTTAACTCTATTGGGAGATTCTCTAACCGACAACCATCACTATGAGCTACATGATGATACAACGTCTCACCCATGCTGCCAGAACTGTCATATACCTTGCCGGGGTATAGAACACCTCAACTAAGTGGATCCACTAATCTCTGCCTGAAGGCACTTATGATTCATCTAAAAAGTATGATCTTGTACCCATGTTGGCATACATGGTTTATGAGAAATGTGAGTTGTCTGAACTCATCTTCATATCGGTGCTCAATACTACTCTCAATAATATATACTCATGCTCAATGTTTAAAAATATATTCTTCCTCTGGTTTGAGATAATTGCTCAAACTATCCTCTTAAAAGAGGTAACTGCTCTTGAAATATCTTTGAACTCATAACTCATTTAGAAAGCAAAGTTTCTCTTTTATCAATATAAAAACGGATACCTTTGGAAATACTTAGTTCCCTTATACTCTTACTCAATTCATAGTTGAAAACTCTTTCTAAAAAATATATCAAAATCATATTGTGATATGATCATTGATGACTCGGGAAGTCATACTACATAAACATTGATGGTATATCTAGATACCATATTGTTTAAACATTGATGGCATACTCGACTGTCATACTAATCATGTTTTAAAAACTCTTTCTCAAAACTCATTTTTACTTTCTCAAAAACTCAGTTTAAAACTCAAATATTAGCTTTAAAAAGCTTCTCAAAATTTATAACTCAATTCATAGGGTTCATGCGGAATTATGGACACGAACGACTCAACTCAGAGGTCTTAATAGCAATATGGAAACTCAGTATTCAGAACTCAAGAACTTAGAACTCAACGACACTACTCATCTCAAGAATACTCAATTCATAGGGTTCATGTTGAAATATAGACATGAACGAATCAACTCAAGAATCTTAATGCATAACATATAGCAATTCAATAATTAGGAATAGAATTTTAAAAAGAAACAAGAACTCAAAATCAACTTATTTCAAGAATACTCAAATCTAGGGATAGAATCCTAGATTACTCTTTTACTGATTTGAAAGTAGATGTAGAGCGTGAGGACGAACTAGTCCAACACTATGATAGCCTTACATACCTAGAAAAACAAGGTTCTTGAACTTGATTAGAAGTCTTGAAACCCTAGCTTAAAGGTAAACAATCAAGAAAATCTTTTTTGAGATTCTTGGATTAGTTTCTTGAAATTTCTATGGCTAAGAATTATGATTTTCATAATTGTATGAAGAAATTTGAGTTGGAAAAAATGGAATTCTTGGAGAAACTTACCTTGAAGAAGAATCTTGAAAAAGATGGAAAGAATCTTGAATGGAGTCTTATACTTTGATTTTTCCGTAAGGTTTTGCCTTAAGGTTTGATAGAGAAGAGAATGATGTATTAAGAGATGAAAATCTGATTGTTTTGGGTCCTTAATTAGTCAAAAAATTCGTTTAGGGTTTTCTTAAAGGTAAAAAGACAAAAAAAAAACCTTTTAAAATGTTTTCCCGTCGGCTAATTCGTCACTGCACTGTATCTGGTTGCTAAAATGGTCATAACTTTTTATTCAAAACTCGGATTGTTGCGAAATTGGTGGCGTTGGAAAGAAGATTAAAATTCCTTTAATGTGATAGGTTATGGGCCACGTAACTCTTCATATTCTAAGAGATATGGTCATTTGAAGTTGACTCAGAGAGAATCTTACATCAAAACTTAATCGGTAAGAAAACTTTCAACTCTACTTTGTGCTATGAGTTTCTAGTGACCTTAATTGATATCCAAAATCATTCCCACACTAAAGAATTTACCTTTACACATATGGGCAATTTAAAAATCACCTGATATGACCCAACAAGTAAATGAAGAATTGTTCGGGTCTTAACTTAGAAATTTTTGGGGTGTTACATTTTTGTAGTTAAAAGAATCTTTAACATTTGCAAATCCAGTTACAAGCATCAAATATGTAACATAACATGTTTGTATATTTTTGTAGTCGAAGGAAATTAGTTGAACCGGATCATCCATGTGGATAATTTCTTCGTCTCTCAAATTTTTAAGTCCTTGGACCCTGTGAAAAATATTCTTTCTCGAAAATAAGAACAAACTTATGTATCAACTAACAGGTACACAATCATATATTATATCACCAACATGAGTTGTGGTGTACTGGTGGGAGTGCTTCACCCTTAACCAGAGGTCTCGGGTTCGAGCCTTGGGTATGGAGAAAATCCTGTTGGGAGCGTCACTCCTGAATGGGCCCTGCAGAGCGCGATCCGAATTTAGTCGGAGCTTCAATGTGGGCTTCGGACACCGGGTGGGAAACCAAAAAATCATATATTTATGACTATTTTAATGTAGTTGATATTTTATAAATATGTGATTGTACCTGTCCTTTTTTTTTGTATATATTCTCTTTAAAATGCCTTCACTTAATTATATCTGCAATAAATATGGAGCCTTTTCTTGGTAAATTTATAAGTTGATATTAATGTCCTGACCAGTCCCAACGGACCAAAATATCAGAGTATTTAAAAAAAAAAAATGATTGATATGAGTATTTTTTATTATATAATGTCCATATTAGTTGATATTTAATTTATTATTAAGTCTTGAAAATGATCTGCGAAATAAGTAATTAATGTCAAGGGTAAAATATAAAAAAGAAGTTAACTTTTCTAAATATGTTAAAATGACAAGTAAAAATAAAAGTTTGTTTTTAAAATAATAAACTATTAAAAGAAACGGAGAGATTTTAATTTAATTATTTATTTTAGTTAAAGACCATAGTGACGGGGTCCTGGTTTCAATTGTTACATCAAAGTTTTGGATCGAAGTTCAAAATTTACAGTCTTTTCATTTTATTTTATTTTAAAAAAAACAAATGATTAGAAGAGAAAGAACAAAAAAAACAAAATAAATTTGATATACTAAGTTCTCGTTATATACGAGATTCTAGAAAAGATCGAACATAAAGATGTACATAACTTTATGCCGCACTTCAAAAATTAATCTACCGTGAAATCTGTCCAGCAAAAAATTATGTGGCATGTAACATTATTTTATTTTATGGGTATTAAATCTTAAATTTTATTTTTTATTTTAAATTGTCTCAAATCGTATTAATTGTTATGACTTGACATTTTTCCTCTGCGCCTTTTTTTTTCTTATATCTCTTTAATATTTTGAGGAGAGGACCATAGACCCAATCTAAATTTCAATGTCTTAATTTTTTTTTGTTATAATAAATGTTATTGAGCCATCGATTAATAGCCCATTATATTTCCTTTACTTTTCTAGGAAGAGTTGCAAAAGTTGATATATGTATTGGTCAATTTCGTACCACAAAAAATTTAATATCTCCTTTCTGTCAACTGATATTCATTCCCAATACCTTTTTTTTTGTTTTACATTTCGTGTCCGCTATTTATATTAGAGTGTGACTTAAATCCGAATTTCCATCGAAAAGTCCAAACATTTTCTAACAAAAACAAACAACTATGTACCCAAATGACTCATATCCAAAACATCAAATTAAGAATGAATGAATACTTATCACTCTACTACGGTCCTTACTGGTCATTCCCAATACATTATGGCCTTGTCGTAGTTTATTTCATCCAAGAAATTTTCTTGTTTAGATTTGATTGAACAAATATTAAAAAAAAACTTTTAAGCAACCCTATTATTACTATTATTTTAATATGCAAACCCGTGATATAATAATCTAGAAAAATCGAAATAAATTCCATCTAACAAACAACTTCTTAACAGTATCTCCATCATTCGAGAATAAGTCAAACACTATTTTTTTAAAACAAAATTATTGATGACGAGAAAACCAATAAGATATTCCAAGAAACCACCGTATTTGAACTTGTCCCATATATATAACTAGCGAGTTCGGAGTCAAAATGACAACTTTTTTCCTTCAGAAAAACATAAACAACATATCAATTTTTTATTTAACCAAAAGGGCAGAGCGATATCTTTCGCTAAAAAATTAACTCCGTTATGCCTTTAAAATAAATGAAAATCGCTGCCACATTTTCTCAATTTTATTTTTTTTAAAATTAAAATCGCTAGCAGCGAGTTTCTTAAAAATAAAAAAATTCTTAAAAGAACGCTAGGATGGCAGCGTTTATTACTCCAATTTTTTTTTAAATTGTGCCTGCGATTAAAAAACAATTTTTCCTCCAAAATCACATGTCAAAACAAATATTTGGAGGAAAATAGCTGCCATGCCAGTGGTTTTAGTAAAAAATAAAATAAAATTTAAGATTTAAGAAAAAGAAATTACGAAACTCGCTGCTCCAGCAGCGATTTTTTTTTTTTTTTTTTTTTGACAAAATCACTGCTTTGGCAACGATTTTCATTTATTTTAACGGCGTAACAGAGTTAATTTTTGGCGAAAGATATTGTTTCATCAGCAGTGATTTTGTCCTTTTGGATAAAAAAATAAATTGATATGCCGTTTATACATTTTAAAGGAAAAAAGTTACCATTTTAGCTCCGGACTCCTATAATAACTATATATTAGTTCAAAAAAATTGTTCCAAAATAATTTTTACTCAGAAATTCAAGATTAAAACTGATAATTATACACTTAATATTAAAGAAGAATACATGATATTTCAGAAATAATTATCAATCTATTTTTTTTTTTAAATAAGGGTAATTTTATAATTTAGACTACATCTTATAATTATTATTTTCATTAAAATAAACTAAATCATGGTTCAAACAAAGGAAGTATTTTTTTAAAAGTTGTGAATCGACTTATCCCAAGCAGGATATTTGATTAATGAATGAAAATTGTTTTTTATGGTTAGGGATTTGCACTTTAAATTTAACCTAAAATATTGACTTCAAAGAGAGAAGAGTAGTTGCTTTTTCTCAAAGCAACTAAGCAAGACTGGCCGTTAGCTTGTTAATTAATATCAATTTCTTAAAATAATTTCTTGATTTCCTATTTATTTATTTTTTAAAATATATAAGTGGTAACATGGGGGGCCATCCACAATTTTAAAACATTTTCTATCGTTTTAGTATGTTATAGCAAGTAATAATTTCGTGCTGAAGATATGGACTTTGAATTTATTAAAAAAGAAGACTATTGTATTATTATTGAAAGAAATGGGAGTGTGACTTTTTGGCAAAGCAAGACTAATTTAACATGCTTCCGTAATATAATCAACTGAAAAATGTATATACATTTTTAAAATCCGTACGTAAAATATCTATCTTAAAATAATTTAATGCTTTTTAATATACTTTAATAAATAATTTGTAAAGTGGAGATAGATGATGATATCATATATCTTATTGGAGCAGGATGAGTGAAAATGGAGCAGGGTGACTGAAATGGAAGTTCAGATTTAAGGTAATGTGCTATAAGAACATGTCGTCGCCAAGACCAGAGGTAAGTTTTATAGAGTGATGGTTAGACCAACACTATATTACGTATGAAACAAAGTGTACTTGGTCAATAAAAAGTGCACACAATCAAAAGATAAAGGTAGCGGAGATGAGAATGCTTAGATGGATGTGTGACTATACTAGGAGAAATATAATTAGGAACGAAGTTATATGAGGCAAGATGAGAGTGATCCCGTAGCGAATAAGATGAGAGAATAAAAAAATTGAAATCATGTAAAGAAAAGATGCATGCCAAGTCAGTCGAGAAAAAACTAGGGGCAATAAATAGACATTAGTGCTTGGACGAGCTTACATGTACCTGATCAATTTTATAAGATATAAGGTAACTTTATCTACCAAAATTTAGACAAATCGAAAGAAATCACTTAATATAATCTTTTACCTCCTATTTCTTTTTTTATCTTATATTTTCATCATTTCCTTTCTTCTTCTTTTTTTTTCCTTTGTTGACCTTCAATAGCATTAAATAACTTGTATATAAAGAGGACATATCTACATCTACCTTGACATCCCAACTCCAACCCCAACTATACTTAACCAAAAAATGTCTCTAAAGACAAAAAGTGCTCCATTATTTTTTCTTCTTTTGATATTAACCTTTGTTTTTCTTTCTCCAATATGTAATGGTGAGTATTGCAAATTTGCAAGAAATAATGATGAGTGCACCAAAGTTCAAGGGATGTTTGTGTTTGGAAGCTCATTAGTTGATAATGGAAACAACAATTTTCTTGTAAAGTCATTGGCTAAGGCAAATTACTTACCATATGGAGTAGATTTCCCTTTATTAGAACCTACTGGAAGATTCACTAATGGCAAAAATGTAATTGACCTTCTTGGTGACCATCTAAAAATTCCAACTTATATTCCAACTTTCAATGATCCTTCAACTAAAGGAAGCAAAATTATTCATGGTGTCAACTTTGCTTCTGGTGGTTCTGGTATTCTTGATGACACTGGTGCTGTTGCAGTAAGTTCTTTCCTTTTTTTTTTGATCTCAGATATTACTTCTTTCGTCACAAAATAAGTAAAATAAAATAAAAATTGTTTCAACTATATCCATATACTCCAACCTTTTAAATAGAGTAGTAATCAAATTTCAAGAAACATTCATGTGATAGAGATAGTTTAGTAAACTATACATTTCTTAAAGGTTGTGATTTTTGCTAAGATGACACTTATTTTGAAACAGAGGGAATAACTATTTTGGTAAATCAAAAGAATATTTGATGTTTTCGAATATAGAAAAGTACTTCTATTTATTACTCCCTCCGTCTTTATTACTTATTCATTTTTCTCTTTAAATGTCTCTTAAGAAATCATTAAAAAAAATTCACTAATTTATAATTTTAAAAAGAATTTATTTAAGAACAAAAAAATTAATTCTATTTTAATTTTATAAATTGACTAATAATTTAAGCTATATATTTTTAGTAACGTAGACAAATAATATAAAATCGCAAAAGTATCTTTTCTTTTTCAAATTCATCCAGCTCACTGCTCCAACTAATAGAACAGTAACAGTAAAATAAAATGAGACGTTTCAGAGAGATGAAGGTAGTTAGACTTAAAAGGCCTATAATATGGTCGACTGCGACTATAGTAAAACATATGACCGATTTTATTATTTCTTTCTGTTTTAATTTGTGATATTTTTCGAATTTCGTGAGTTAGATGAGTATTTTTTTTTTTTAATTACGAATATTATCATATACAAATTGGGATGGAGGAAGTATTAATAATATCAATCTATCTTCCCTATATTCACTAGAGCACTGTATGCAGCTAGTTACTAGCCCCCTAACATAACGAATTAGAGCATTTAAGTGATATAACCCCTAATTACTACTTTCTCCGTATTATATTACGTGATTCTTATTGACCTGAAACATTAAAAAAGCGTACGTATTTTGACTTTAAATTTGACTACTACATAGAATAGGAGGGTGGATGATATGATTATCTTTTGTCTCTTGAAACATTTGGAACTTTGATCTAGTCTATACAACCTTATATGTGGAAGAAAAATGCCATCTTTTCTTAAATGTTGCCAAATTCAGCGGCTATTATTATGGTGTGAGAGGTTTGCCTCACCAAAAATGAATATTACTTTCTTTTGACTTCAATGAACACACAAGAAAAGGCAACAAATTAATATAACTCCTCGGGACCAATAAATTAAAGGAGGAAAACAAAGCAGCTTTAAGTAAATGTAACGAATTTTGAGAGTCAAATAATTTAAATTTGATGGTTAATTTGGACATAGAATATTTAAGTTTTTTTTTTTTAAAAAATAATAATTATATATTTGAAAATAAGTCACAATAATTGCAAAGATATTTGGAAAAATTATTGTCAAAAATAGACTTGTTTAAATCTCGAAATTTGAAAGGTATTACATAAAAGGACGGAAAGAGTATTATTAACAACTCCTTCTGTGTTTGCTTACGAAGAAAATAGATTAGACACGTTAGGAATTACTTTTACTAGAAATATCCCCAATAGATAATGTAATTAGCCACTAGCTAGTGTTACAAGTAGCAATTGTTTCGAACATGACCCCATGGTCCGCACTAAAAGTTGTAATCGAGTGGTAAAATAATCTTTTATTCATAATAATTAGATGTATTGAATTCGAACTTAGGGTATGAAGTCGTCTTTGGTTATAAGAAATGTTTTACCCCAAAGTGGGACTTACAAGCTCAAATCTAAATTTATTGGCTCCAAAGCAGATACCAAACAGATGAAAAACAAAATAAAAAATCATAGTATATCATGTAAAATGAGAGAAAAGGAAATAATATTTTGTTGGTAAAATTTTCAGGGGGAAGTGATTAGTTTGAATCAACAAATCAGAAATTTTGAGAATGTGACATTGGCAGAGTTGGAGAAGCAGACAGAGTGTAATAGCAAAGAATCATTGAAGAATTACTTGTTTGTTGTGGGAAGTGGAGGAAATGACTACTCACTCAACTACTTCTTGGGTTTAGCTAACAAAAATATTACTATTCAAAACTTTACTGCTAATTTGACTCTTACACTTTCTCAGCAACTCAAGGTATGCATTTATACTATGCTTTCTATTTTATTTTTAAAACATTTTTTGTCTTTCCATGTTCAATGATTGTTGACTAATTACAATTCAGAAAGAAATAAAACAGATTTACAAATATTTTGGTGGTATATGCGGGTTGATTTCTAGACAATGACTCAACTAGTAGTATTATCATCTCTGAAAGTATTATCGACCAGGATAATCCGCAGCCGCTACAATCTCTGTCACAGCCTCTGACCTTGTGGTGAGCACTTTGTGCGCATTGAGTAAATCCTCCACTGTGTAATGGCCTGCAAACCACACAAGGAATGTAAACGGCAATAGGCAAGCCCTATGCGACAGACTCGACTCAAAAGGCATTGAGGGGAATCGATCCCCTCCAAACCAACTGAGTCATCCCGAAGGACAAGTTGTGTTACTTTAATTCCATTTTTCTTTAACAAAAAAATTTTAAAAAAATTGAGATAATACTTATTAGTTGAGTGACTATGCTTAATTCAAATTTGAAACACTTCCTTTGGAACTTTTTTTCAACCAAACACTATTTTAGTTTTTGTAAGAACTGAAAAACAACTTTTGAGTGGCTCTTCACCTTTTACTAGACATGAAAAACATTTATTTCTTACTGTTTGGTTGAAAAACAATTTTGCACAAAAAAATGAACCTTCTTTATATATTTGAGTAAACATTACCAACATTTTATGGAATGGATAGCAGGTGAAAAGAACTTGCTAAGATTTGAGCACACACTTAAGTGACATAGGAATTAGGATGGAGTTGCAACATTTCACTCCGTAGCGGAGTCAGAACTTTTATTAAGTCGATTCAACATATACTCTAATTAAGTTTTTTTTTTAGCAAAGGGGATTTGGATATGACCTTCTGGTGCCCTAATTAGTTATGTCAATTAAATTAATACTTGGTCACATTTTAATAATTAAACATATGAAATGTGGTGCTGCTTGTATTAACTAGTGTGACTAATCAAAGTACATATATAAATAAGTATAATTTTTTGCTAATATTATTGCAGAGGTTGTATGATATGGGAGCTAGGAAATTTGTGGTGATGGCATTATATCCCAATGGGTGCAGCCCAATGGCCAGAGCTAGAAATCCAAATGCCACTGGCTGTATACAAATTTTGAATGATGCTGCACAACTCTTCAACACTAACTTGAGAAGTTTGGTTGATTCCCCAACTCTTCAAATGCCTGATTCCACAATAGTCATTGTTAATGCTTACAAAATCATTATGGATATCTTACAAAATCCTACTCCTTATGGTCAGCAATTTCACTCCCTTTCTCTCTATTTCTACATTACAAATTTTATTGATACATGTAGTTAACATTTCCTCCATATGCACTTTGACGGGATACACAGTTTAAGAATGAACGGGAGATATTTGAAACAATTTATGATGTAAAACAAGAAATAGATACTCCGTTTGTTTTTGTTACTTGCCACTTGTTGACTTGACATTACCCAAATAAGTCAAATTATAACATGGTTTTGTTTTAATATTGTTTATTTATTATATATATAGGTTTTAGTGATACCAAGAACCCATGTTGTGAAGTGGCAACAATACAAGAAGGTGGAACAGGAACTTTATGCAAAAAAGGAGGAAATGTTTGTTCAGAGAGGAATGTCAATGTCTATTTTGATGGGTTGCATCCAACTGAAGCAGTGAACATTGTGCTTGCTAACAAGGCTTTTTCTTCCAATCTCATAGATGAAGTCTACCCTACAAATGTTCATCTCTTATCAATAGTTTAACGCACTAATTTCTGAGTAACAATGTTGCACGTGTATCTCGAATTATTATGAAGTACACGATTTGATAAAAAAGAGTATCGATATTATTTAAACAATTATACATGATAAACTATAAGTTTCATATGTGGCTAATATCTATAATATGAGAGCAAGGCTTATTATTTATCTAGTAAGTTGATTAACCTTCAATATTTATCGTCAGATTCTCTATTAGAGATAATATATATATTTGGTCTTTGTTTTATATATAATAATAATAATATAATATATGAAGTTCCACGCCTCCACTAAAATACTTTGACACTTGTCTTCATTAATTATTACTATATATATAATAAAATATATGATGTCATGACAATATATGATATATTGCATGCGAGTATTGTCGATAATTGAGGGATGCTTTATTTTGAAAGAACGAACAAGTTATTTATCATACCTTGTCTGTAGGGGTGTACAAGCCAAATCGAATCGATAAATCAAATTAAATTGAAAAAAAATAAAATTTTTGGTTTGGTTGGTTTGGCGTTAAAAGAAAAAAAATTGATCACTCTTGATTTAGTTTGATATTAAAAGAAAAAAAGTCAAATCGAATCCAAACCAAACCGACATAATATATATATATAGATAAAAATTATTATTTATAATCTACTTTGTTAATATATTTTTAGTTAGTTTATAATTTTCAATGTTTGTTAGTACAGATTAAATAACAAGTATTCACGCAAATTTTCTCTACTGAAATTGTTGAAGGTACAGTAAAAAATTCTTTAAAGATCTATACTATCATCTCTTGAAGACAAAATTCAAATTTGGTATGCCATTGTAAGGACATAAAGACCTTAAAAAATGTATCGCACCTTGATGTGCGAAGTGAACCAGGAAAAGAAGACAAGAATTAATAAACTTCTGACATGGGTTCAAGGATGTGCCGGATGACCTATAGAGGAATATGACTAGATTTGAGTCTTTTTTAAATCCAAAGACATAGATAACTACACAATAAATTAATTGTTCATATTTAATATGGAGTATGGACATATTCGTAAGTTTACTGCATATTGTAAATACTTTTTTTGAAGTAATAGATGTGTTTCTCGACACTGCGATTGAAATAGAAGTGTAGTTTCAAATTGAACTCCATCACTCTGGTATGTTGATCTTTAAAAAACACCCAAACAAACTGAATAGTTTTGCGTGATATTTTTTCCTTTCAAGTATATATAATAAGTTGAATTGTTGTCCGATATGATACATTATCTCTTTAATTTTCTATTTTAATAATTTCTTATGATACATTTAAATGGGGAACTTTAAAATGATATATGTAAAACAAAAGATAGGGCTTAACTTTCTACACGTTAGAATTCAATTTTTTTTCCACTTTTTTCAGCCTCTTAAAATTTATTTATCCCTTCACCAACGATTATTTATTTGTTAAAAGATTTATTATCTCAAGTTGATGTTCATTTGATTTCCCAAAAATATCAAGTAGTAACACTTTCGGAAAGCAAAAGGATAAATTATAAAATCAAACTAGAGATGATTGATTGAAAAATAAATGATAAGATGCTATAATTATGATTTTCCTTTACATTATTAATGTTCGTTACTACGTAATCTTGTATGTAAGATAATATACTGTTTTAATTTTAATGACTGATATTTTATAAGTATTATTTTATAAAATTCGTGATATTAAATTCCCGCGCGAGATGCAGATAATTTTAGAGAAAACAAATGGAAACGTTGAAATGACAAAATTATCCTCTATTTGACATTTTAATGCCAAGAAGCACAAAAGGTTCTTGATTATTCCCTTTTTATTAGATACAGTAAAGTAAAAAGTATAATATTGCTAAACCTAAGGAGCAAAGGAAAAACCCTAGAAGCTCACTTTCTCCTCAAGATCGAAGTCGGATCAAATCGCCTCCAACAATGTCTGCCATGATGGTAAGCCTGCAATTATATAGTTGAAATGAGAAGCAAATCTGTTTAGATTTCTCAAAATGTGTAACAAAGTGGAAGGTGTGGAGTATGACTCTGTTCACTACTCTTTCATGGAAATGGGTGCTAGTTTAGTGTGTGTAAACAAACATACATACATATACCGAAGGCACTGGATGTGGATGTGGATGCGGAGGTTGCCAACCCTGTAAATCCACCATTGTTGTGAATATAATACCTTTTTTAAACTGTGAACTTCAGCAAAAAGCTTACTTTTTCATTGAGACAACTGAAATTGCAATTGTTTCTATAGTTTGTTCGAAGTAAATTCAGATTAATGTGGTGAATTCGACACTGTTGAGAGTATGAAGAGTGTTATGGTGAAGATTTTGTGTTACATGTTTAAGATCGATCCACATTTTCTCATGCCAGGTTTTTATACTCTTACTAATTTGTCTTAGAAGACGATTTTTATTACTACTGGAATGAAATGGGTCCATGTAGAACAGAATGAATATAGAGAATTCTATAGCCAACTCCAAGTAATTTGGAAATGAGGCACAGTTGGTTGATTTATTTGCTATATACCTATGTGGTAATTGTGTATTTTGTCTGGCTATTGTTTTTTTTTTTTTTTTTTTTCTCTTTTCTTTTCCCTCGATTATTTTCTGATCTGGTGTTGTGGCTTTTCAAATAACAGCAACCTCAGATCATATTGCTGAAGGAAGGGACAGACACGTCCCAAGGGAAGGCACAGTTGGTGAGCAACATAAATGCATGTATGGCTGTGGCTGATGTGGTGCGTACCACCCTTGGCCCTAGGGGTATGGACAAGTTGATCCACGATGATAAAGGAAACACCACTATTTCAAATGATGGTGCCACTATAATGAAGCTTCTAGACATAATTCATCCTGCAGCAAAAATACTTGTTGACATTGCCAAGTCCCAAGACTCTGAGGTATGCTGTACTTTTACTGCCTCATTGTTTGTGCTATTTGTTGCTATAACATCAGTTGAACAGTGTAATGCTGCAAAGTCGATTTCTGTGCTCTTACTTCAAAGGTACATGAGATGCGGCTCATAAGTTGGACCGTATATGCAGTCGAGAACTTATGAGCTTGGGAAATTTTATGCTTGTCCCTTCAACCCCTTTTTCACTACTAGTGTCTTGTTGTCCCTGTCTGCAGGTTGGTGATGGAACCACTACAGTTGTTCTGCTTGCCGGAGAATTCTTAAAGGAAGCCAAGCCTTTTGTCGAAGAGGGTGTCCACCCTCAAAATCTTATTCGTAGTTATCGAACCGCTTCTAATATGGTAGATTTTTCCTCCTCCTGGTTGCTTGTTCCTTTTTGTCTTTCCCCTTTTGGCTATATTCACTGTCCCAGTAGGGTGCAGATGGTTTGTCATCATAGTTTATTGAGTAATTTGGTATTGATTATGTAGGCAATCGAGAAGGTAAAAGAATTGGCTGTTAGCATAGAGGGAAAAAGTTTGGAAGAAAAGAAAAGTCTGCTTGCAAAGTGTGCTGCTACAACTCTGTCATCAAAGCTCATTGGAGGGGAAAAGGAATTCTTTGCATCCATGGTTGTGGATGCTGTTCTTGCAATCGGAACTGATGATAGGCTGAACATGATCGGAATTAAGAAGGTATACAATCTTGCAACTGAATTTTTTGTTTGTCTTTTATGAGGATGTGGTGCTTAATGTTAGACTTTGTCGTGTCGGCCTTTAGGCTCTTTTGTTGTTTCAGAAGAACCTAAAAATAGATGCTTACAAAATTTGTATTTATGTTGTATTCCTCTTTTTACCATCTTGGTACCTGTTAAATAAAATCTCTACCTTATCAAATTTTGTAAGCTTCTATTTTTAGGTCTATAAATATGATTTCTTTTCCCTTCATGAAAAAGACATAAACTTAGGTGGTGTAACTATTTGAGTAAGCTCTTATGAAAATCTTTACCTTATCAAAAGAAAAAAAGCTCATCTTATTCAGTCAACGAGGGTTGATTTATGTGGACTTTTCCTTGATAAACAACTATTGGTTGATATGAGTTTTACTTAAGCCCATGCAAGTGGATCCTTTGATATGTTTTAGGGTATGGAAGAAGAGAGTATAATATATTCATCGAGGAAATTGAAGATAGATCTCTGAGCAAAGGAAGATCATATATGCTGTTGGATTACAGCTTGATTAGAGACTACAGAAAATTTTACTATTGGTTCGACGAGCTTATCTAATATTTTCTTACCTTTTCTTTTGCTCCCTTTTGTATGTGTAGGTCCCTGGAGGTACTATGCGGGATACCTTCCTTGTAAATGGTGTTGCCTTTAAGAAGACATTTTCCTATGCTGGTTTTGAACAGCAGCCAAAGAAGTTTGTAAACCCCAAGATACTTTTACTGAACATAGAGTTGGAGCTAAAATCAGAAAAAGAAAATGCAGAGATAAGGTAGTATGTTTTTGGCATACATTTGATTTTAGTTGAGAATAGTTCTGTAATCTCCCCAATTCAATATTTTCTTTCGTAAGTTGCACAGTTCTGAAGGTGCTTACTCCACCTAATCATCTTTTGTGTAGGCTCTCAGATCCAGCGCAATATCAGTCAATTGTTGATGCAGAGTGGAATATCATTTATGACAAGTTGGATAAATGTGTAAAGAGTGGTGCCAAAGTTGTTTTGTCTAGACTCGCTATTGGTGATCTGGCCACACAGGTTGGTTACAAACTTGCTTGATGGTCCATTGCTTTGGTTCATGATCATATCTTCACATGGATTCTTCGGAGAACTAGAATTTAGATGGATAGTAAGTAGGCACTAAAAGTTGTAGCCTTATCTTTGGGGAGATCGTCATGCCGATTTTTCTTGTGTCATGGTAGTGTACTAATGTATTCCGACATATCAAATGTGTTTTAAAGTGTCATAATATGCATAATGAACTAAAAATAGCATGTGCCTCCCTCGTCATCCTTACTTTTTTTGGAACTCATTGTGCCTCCTTAACCCTCTTAATTTTGGTTGGAGAGGGAGGTGTCAGTAATTTTACAACAAACCAGATGATCTATCCTAGATTTAGAAATTGACAGAATTTCTGTGAGGGAAAGAAGTAGAAAACTCTAGTCTCCCCATCTGGTTTGCCTTATTTTATCAAAAAGGAACTACTCCATCCTGTGCAATGAAGTACACTGGTGAACTTTTGATGAGGAAAAGAGTTTTGCCTTGCTGTGTAATTACTGAACTCTATTAAATTTTTTACCTTGCTTGTTCTTCTGCTGGTTGCTGCAAAGAGATGTGGAAGTACAGTTATGGTGCTGTTGGTTTTTACTGCCATCATCTTAAGGCTACATTTCTGCCAGAATCTTCTTACTGACACTCTTCTGGGCTTTAGGAGATTATTGTGAAGATTATGACTGATATTCTTTATGTCTTTTATCTGCCCAGTATTTTGCAGACCGAGATATATTTTGTGCTGGTCGTGTCTCTGAAGAGGATCTGCAGCGGGTAGCGGCTGCCGCTGGTGGAACAGTGCAGACAACTGTGAACAATGTTATTGATGAGGTCTGGTCCTTGTCCCTGTTACCCATAGTCTCACCGGGACAACTGTACACCTTCCATATCATGGTTAAATTATAGTATTAGGTTTTGGTCGATAACTTTTATTTTAACCAACTGGATTATTATCTAGGTTCTTGGCTCTTGTGAGATTTTTGAGGAGAAGCAAGTTGGAAATGAGAGATTCAATATATTTAGTGGATGTCCCTCGGGCAAGACCGCCACTATTGTCCTTCGTGGTGGAGCAGATCAGGTTTTTGATCACTTCAGTTATGCATACAACTATTATTCGATTCTTTGATCCTAATTTTCTTTTTCAATGGTCTATATAGTTCATCGAGGAAGCTGAGAGAAGCTTGCATGATGCTATTATGATTGTTAGAAGGGCTGTGAAAAACTCTACGGTTGTTCCTGGAGGTGGTGCGATAGATGTAAGCACACTCTACAACCTCCCGAGAAGATTTCTTAATGATAACAGTTGTACCTTATTGATTGATAAAACACTTGGATGCAGATGGAAATAAGCCGTTTCTTGAGGCACCATGCTCGAACAATTCAAGGGAAATCTCAGCTCTTCATAAACTCTTATGCAAAAGCTCTTGAGGTAGCGATTCTTCTTTCATTTTGCTTTAACAGAGAAATTATTTGCTGTGGTCTTTTTCGTCAGAAAGATATGCAAGGTCAGACTGGTATATGCTAGAAACCCTGATGATAAGAAATAGATGCTAGTCGTCCTCTCAGTCAGAAATAAATTATAGGATTGATTTTCAAACTGACAATGTGGTGTTGTAGAAGTTACCT
This sequence comes from Solanum etuberosum, assembly GCA_029582245.1. Lineage (NCBI taxonomy): Eukaryota > Viridiplantae > Streptophyta > Magnoliopsida > Solanales > Solanaceae > Solanum > Solanum etuberosum. Next base: position 35,065 of record JAJONR010001627.1, on the reverse strand, counting down.
TTTTTCTGTGGTCCAAGAGTGAGGGTAGTTATGAGGCAGTGCACAATGGATGTAGAGAGCAGCTGAGGGCTGTGCTTAGCATTGTTTTATTGTATTATCCATCCTTACCACTTTTATTTTCTCTTGAAGATTTTTTTTTTTTTTAAGAATGGTATCAGCACAAAGGGTGTGCTGAAAGCCCCTTTTCTTGGAGGGCTTATGATTGGCGCTTTCCCTTTTATCAACAAATTACTTTGGTGTATGTGACCACACTAGTCTAATTTTATCAGTGGTTGAGTCCTAGACCTTCTTGCAACTGTCTAATTTTATAATTGGGTTTGTGTAGATCTGCTTTTGATGAAGTTATCTTTGTTGGTCAAATGTATGTTTACCAAGGAATGGACTTGTTTGATTCCAAAAGAAACATATTGTTTGTTGTAAAAACTCTTTTTAAGCTATTGCTATTGCTCCTCTTATGTGGTAAGGGATTTGTCTGAGTTACCATTCTTAGTTGGCTAGGCGCCGATGCTAGTAGGTCCTTGAGATAGTCCTCAGTTATTCTTTTTGTAGACAATCTCTTGATATTGTAGTCATTGTGAGATGTCTCTTATTCCTTATAGAACATATGTTCAATTCTGTGATACCTTACTGTTTCAACTTTGGCATAATGCAGATTATCCCCCGTCAGCTATGTGACAATGCTGGTTTTGATGCAACTGATGTGCTGAACAAGCTCAGACAAAAACACGCTCTTCCGTCTGGTATGCCTACCATTTCCCTTTGGAGGATGTATAATGATAACAGTAACTTTTTCTTTCTTAAAACAATGATAATAAGAACAGTATTAACTTTTTAGACTTTCAAGTTTTCTAGCCACTTTGAGGGTAGTTTGTTTTTCCTGGGATGGCTCTCTGCAAAAGTTTTGGGGTTCTTTTCTTATTGTATTCCCTTAATAATGGTACTCCTTCTGTCCCTATTTCTGAAGGGTTCGGAGTACGAGGGTCATAGAACTTAATTTTTACTATTGGTATATGATTCTTCAAATAATTTTAAATAAAATTATAATCAAAGAAAAGATTGTTCGACTCCCTAAATAGTAACACCACACTTAAAATAGGACAGGATGGAGTACTAAAAGTAAAAGGAAAAATAAAGAAAAAGAAATTTCATGCTCCTTAATGGTAAACACTATCCTGGGCAGGTGAGGGTGCACCTTATGGAGTCGACATTAATACTGGTGGCATTGCTGATTCATTTGCCAACTTTGTTTGGGAGCCAGCAGTCGTGAAGGTATATTTACATCCACTGTTCTTTTTTTTATTTGATAAATTTAGTTTAGCTTGTTATTAATCAATCACTCATCTTTTCTCCTTTGTTTGATACCAAAGCGTCAGTTTTTCACAAGTTATTCTTGGTTCCTAAAAGTATTAGAGATTCTACTTTGTCCAGATAAATGCCATCAATGCAGCCACTGAAGCAGCATGCCTCATTCTGAGTGTAGATGAGACAGTGAAGAATCCTAAGGTAATTTCGTCTTTGTGAAACCCCAACTTCTCCCCAATTTGTCTACCATTATGGACATAATAGACAGTGCAGATTGGGTTTTGTAAGTCGCCTTTGTTTTGCTTTTCTAGTCTTCAAGATACTATAAGTTACTTTAAAATATTTAACCAAAAACAATTTGACGAAATAGGTGGGAATGGGAAATAAAGTGGATAGAGAGAGAACTGAGATTAGCTAGTAGTGTACATGCAGAAAACTAGAGTTGTGATTTTCACCTCTCAGGCTGTGCCTTGTGCTGGCTGTTACCGCTAGAATGTTGAAGAGTTAGTTTTAGAGTGTTATTGTCGTATGAAGCAAGTCCATGTCTCCATGATAGGTTATATATAAAATATGGATTGTATCTCATCCCTGTAAATAGGTTTCATCTATTTTTATCATCAATTTTTCACTATCTTTTTTCCCTTTTATTTTCTCATATTTCCTTTTGAAACTCTTCTGTGAGACAGTTTGTCAGAAATAAAAAAGAGATTCTGGTTAAGAAAGATAATTGTTATTATTGGAAATTTAAGAAATATAATTCTTTTTGTCAAAGAAAAAAGAAGAGAAGAACATTGAGAATGGAGGTGAATGTGAAGAGGAAGCCTTGAAAATCCTATTGTACTCTCAACACAAACTAATATGAATTTTTAATTTGGTTTTCTGTGGGTAGTATAGGCAGAACAAGAACATGGAGAGGCCAACCTAAACATTATAGTCTGTTTAAGTTTTCAAAGTCTTGGAAAGTATTGGTTTTAAAAAAATGTTTTCGGAAGTGTCTTGGAAAGTACAAACGTTTTCAGATCTCAATTTGTGTTATCAAGTGCTTTTAGTAAAGGAAAGACTAAAGTTTATGAAACAGTGGGACAGGTAAATGTAGTTGTAAGAGACGGGAGGGTGACAACTTTATAGTGATTGTTAATTGAAAAATGAAATCTAAGAGAGATTGTATGTACTCTTAAAATTTGGAGATTTTTTCGTCTTAGTGCATCTTTCGGCTGTATGGTTACCTAGGATCATTGCGCCCACAACATCAATGATTTCATTGGTTCAGCAAATCAATGTCATTTTGCTGCTGTTATTATCTTTTCAATCCTGCCTTGATTTCACTTCTTTTTTGCCGAGGGTCTGTTGGAAACAGCCTTTCTACCTCACAAAGATTGGGTTAAGGTCTGTGTATACCCTACCCTCCCCACACCTCACTTATGGGATTACATTGGGTATGTTGCTGTTGTTAACAAATCAACGTCACAACTTCCAAGGCATTGCAGAAATTTTACTGCCTCCCACTGTCGTACTCTTGAGTTGATAGTTGCTCAGCAAGAATTGCTGGAAGAAAATAACCCAGTAATGATGCGGTAGCTCTTCTGAATTTTGTTGATTAACAGTATAACTTAAGATCTTTGTGGCCAGGCCTTAGTGGTAAGGTTTGTTGCTACTATACATTTTAGGGCTGTGTAGGTGTCAAGAATTTATCCCATTCCTTGTTCCTCTAACAAAGCAAAGTGGGGAAGGAAAAAATAATAGAGATGTGTATGGAGGGAAACTCTATATGGTGCCATTTAGCCTAAGCTGACAAAGTTGTAGCAGTCTGGTCGCTCAATGTTGCAGTCTGAGCTGGATGAGAAGAGACCGTAATGTGCAAAGTTTTGGCAAGTTCTCCTATCTCTCACCTTTTTCTTTTGATAACTGAGAAATCCCTGAGGACGAGTTGGCGCACTGTCCAAAACTCAGTGAATAATGTGCCCGTTTCTCAACGGTTCTCTTCTTAAATGCGAGGCTTTTGTTTGTAGCAGGGTTTGAAATCGTGACGTGCACCTAGCCCCCACACATCACACACTGCTCTTATGACTAGATCATAGCCTTGTGGGCTTCCTATGTCTCGCAATTTTCTTCCTTTTAGAACAGTAGCTAAGGTCCTAAAAATGGCTGGTTTCTTTGAGGATACCGTCGCCTACTGTGGAGCGGAAAGGTATAAATTGCACTCTACCTCTGCTGTGGTCCAAGAATTTCTGACTCTAGAAAAGTCAGATTAGTTTAAGCTAGTCTTCTTCAAGCTGACCATGTGTATCTGCAGTTTAGGTGAAGTTTTGTGGATTCTTTAGGTTTGCTTATCTGGTTTCCTTTTTGCTTGTGTTGGATGTGTCCATCAAACTTGTTAGCATCCTTACTATGCGTGAAATAATTCCTATTTCCTTTCAAATTGCAGTCAGAGAGTGCACAAGGAGATGCTGCTGCAAGTGCCATGGGTGGTGGTAGAGGGCGTGGACGTGGACGTGGAATGAGGCGGCGATAGATTTCACAAGATCTTTTGCAGATTTTGCTATGGTTTTTTATGTAGTGTTTGCTTTTTTTTTTGCATTGTTTGCTCCTCCCTTATGTAGTTCTTCTAGTTGTCTCCCTCGATCAAAATGTTCAAATTTGGGCATCGATTCTCATACAGCAACCGAAAACAATCAAAACAGAGTTGTGTTAAGTTCAGGCAACATCCAGTGAACTAAATCATTTTTGCTGCTGTCAGTTTTGCAATGTACGAAGCCTGCCGTTGGATATATAATATTGTGTGTATTAAACTTCATATTGTGTTGAAAAGTTCACAAATTTACGACATAAAACTTTTAATTTTGTGTCTGTGTAAAACCGTTGGTATATATAAGAAACCAATGGAAAAAGAAGTCTTAGGAAAAATAATTAATAAGTATAATAACGTAGTGGTGTAACGATATTTTCAGATCCAGTGAAAATATTTACAGCTGTTGCAGCCTACCTTGAAGCTTGTTATTACTCCTTTATCTTCCACAGACCAGTTTACTCTTTAGTAGTATCTGAACACAAATACTTCATTCATTCCTTTTTAATTGTCATGTTGTGTTTTTTGAAAATCAATATGACCTGTGTTCAAAGTCAAATTAGATTACATTAATTCGATATTTTAAACTAAAAATTTGGATACTCAAAAGCAATATGAAAAGTATTATAAATTGTTGCATATCAATACGATGAAAAAATATATTGTGAAATGTTAATCAAAGTTCTTATTGTTTGACTCTAAAAAAGGCAACCATGACTATTAAAAAGGAACGGAGAGAGTATTGGAGGGAGTATCTGAGAATGGCACAAACATAGTGATACAAAATCCAACACATAATCATTGCTTTCTGAACTTTATAAAACCTACAGAAATCAATTCTTTTGACAAGAAAGAATTGAAAGAATTTTATTGATACAAAAGCACAACTGAGCTTGTGCTGGATTTATGTACACGAACAAAACTTTTGAATCTGTTACAGAATGATCATACAACAGCATATAGATTAAACCAATTCCACTCGTTCACTAATATTTTCTATAAGCTGGTTTGCACTCAGCACTGCATTTTCAGGCGGAGTTCTACGTTTGATTAGCTGTCTTGGACTTCTACACGTCTGTAGTATATTTGACATTTCTTCAGCTTTTGCAATGATGGATTTTCTCCTTGAATGCGATGTGTCTCCATCTCTAATATATGTGTTGGGCAACTTCTCAGAGTAGGGTGTAGATACCATCATGTTTCTAAGTTTCTCTGCCCTATCATTCATTCCTTGTTGTGTGAGATCATTGCAGAGTCTCTGATATGTGAGATACTGAGGAACTACTCCTCTCCGAATCATGTCATGAAACCACTCGACAGCTTCATCAAATTGATGCATCTTGCAGAACAAGTGTATAAGCATGGTACTTGTAGCCAAGTCCAAATCAAAACCCTTTGTCCTCATTTCTTGGATAATTTGCAATGCCAGATCCAATCTATCCTGCTCACATAGCATCTTAACCAGCAAATGGTATGTTAGTCGATCTGCTACGTATCCAGATTCAATTATCTTGGTATAGAGGTTTAAGCCTTCTTCAATCTTCCCAAACTTGGAGAAGTACCGAAATAAGTAATTATAAGTGGTTGTTGTTGGCATAAAACCTCTATTTATCATCATCTTAAGAATCTTACTTGCCCCAACAATATCTCCTGCCTTGCAAAAGCCCTTCACCAACGAATTGTAAGTTGATAGAGTTGGACCAGATTCCAACACTAACAGTCTCTCCATCATTCCTGATGCTTCCTTGAACCGTCCAGCTTCTCCTAATGCATCAATTACTGGATTGTAGACAACAACATTGGGATGAATTCCTTCCCCTTTCATTTCATCAATTAGTTCAATTGCCATCTCAACTCTTCGCATCCGGCACAATCCTTCAACAAGGGTACCATAAGTTACAACGCTAGGTTTTATGCCCTCCTTTTTCATCTCAGTCCACAACCGCTCAGCTTTCTTGAGCTTTCTTGATCGAAACCATCCATTTAGCAATATATTATAGACCCGAATAGATGGCGACCAATTTGAGTCTTGTCCTTTTCGCCTATAAAAATAATCTGAAGCTTCCCTAATATGCCCCTCTTTGCATAAAGAATCTAATAGTATCTCAAATAAGTTGTCTTCCAAGCCCGAAGCATGTATCTCTAAATTAGAAGAAAATTCATATGTTCGAATGGCTGGTAAGAGCATACCTGCAAAAAAAAGAAAAAACTTGGGTCACATGTACTCTTCAGATAATTAGAACTTTCATGGATTGAATATAAATGGTGGGAACAAAAGAAAAGAAAAGAAAAGAAAAAGGGGGAAATTTGGCCTAAGTACTGAATTCAATAAAAGCCATGTTAAAATAAGACAGTTTCCCTCTTGTTTTTACCTTAGAACAGAAACAAATTACCATGTTGATATTAGGATGTAATCACATTATAGAACAAACTAATGCCTCTTACGGGTGATCCTGATAGGTATTCCAAATATTGATTTCTAACAAGCAAAATACAACACATTATACATCTTTGAATATCCAATAACTACTGATTGTATAAGTTTAAACTAAAAAATAGAACAGCATTTTAGCATAATGTACAAAAACAACTATTCCAAATCAAGTTCAAGCACAGAACTTGTAGATTGTATTATGAAATCTAATATAAGGTTCTGAAGCTTTCAGCTTACTGACATCAGAACGTAATGAACTCGAGCAAACTACTCGCCAGGGAAAAAATAAAGTTCAAAAACTCTATAACTTCATCTATTGCAAGAAAAACATAGCTGGTCTTATCGAATGGTTTAGTTGAACCGTACCTTAGAAGAGGTCTTACCCCCATGAACTTGGTCTGGCGGTAAGATGCAAAACATGATGTATGGATTACACTCATGTCTTGGGTTCACCGTTCACCCAAGACAAAACATGGTATTAAGTGGAGAAGAGCTGAGGGGCAGGCCGGTACGCCACAACCCTTGGGCATTAAGTGGTTATAAATGAAATAAGTGTACCTGGCCTCATCAATGGATAAAGGCAGGGACTTTCCTAACTAGTTGAACTATATAAATCCCTTGAATACTGAATTCGTTGAGATGGATTGACCTGAATAGAGCTAAATGGATAGTGGCGTCTAGGGAGGATAGAGTGACCTTATCCCCTACCTCAAAAGGTTAGAGAGGTTGTTTCCGATAGACAGTTAATAGTCCAAAACAGAACAGTGACTACAATAAAATAACATGGTAGTCGAAGTACAACAAACAATAGATAGTAACAAAAATCGATTAAATGTATTCATTCTGGAAAAAGACAAGCAGTACCTGCCCTTGCATATCGTCTAATCATTATGGCAAATGTATCAAGATTGGGTCTTTCAGTAGAATTGAGTCTATCGAGTATCAAATTCCAAGCAGAATCAAATTCCCTTTCCTTTCCAAGGGCATTAACCACAGCATTAAACACAGGCAAAGAGAACTTAAACCACTCTTTCTTCTCAGCCCATAGGTAAAGGGTAAACAAAGGCTTAGGAGAAGAATCAAAATGGGTGAAAAGTTGAAGAAGCATACACTCATTTACTTCAACCCCAGCTCTATCGAAGGCATTTTCAAGAACAGGGCCAGGTGGGATGGTGGGGTCACGTAGAATCTCACATAGGGTGGTGAAATCAGTGGGGCAGTAATTAGGGGTTTCGGGTTGGTGGGTTGAAGGAGGGGGTGAAAAGAGGGGGGTGGGTTGTTTGTGTGGGTGGTTCAGCTTAGGCAATTTCATTAGGGGTTTTCCTCGCGTTGATTTCAGCCATGATTGGGTTGAGAAGAGCTTAGAAGTAGGGTTTTTGGTAGTGAGAAGTGAGAGAAGAGAAGTTAGAGCGGTAATGGAGCGGCGGATGTGGGCGGAGTATAAAGCTTTCATTGCATTTGCTCTACAGAGTGATAATGGCGGATTGAGGTTTTTCTGGGGTTTATGCCCATGAATTGTCAAGTTCAAAACTCTCCGGGGGTATTTTTCTCAATTTGTGATAGCTAAGTTTTTGTGATAGTTTCCCACCTTGTTTGATGCTTGTTAACCGTTTGTATTGTATTGTTAGTTTAAATATAATGTTTGTTCTGATTGTTATTTAAATTTTATTGTACCGTATTATTTAAATTCATAGTTAAATCAAAAGACTCATTTCATGTAATGATCGATTTGATGTGATCGCGTCATTACATTAATATTTTTTTTTCTAATTTTGTCTTTATTTATTATTTAATAATCACATTGCATCTTTTATCCAACATTTTCATAGTAGCTCTACCTCATACCCTATTTTTCTTGTAGGTTTATCATTCAAATTATGGAGATGTGACATTATGTAACGACATAATACGATACAATCTATCCAGATATTATATTCATTAAAGTAATACAATACGATACATTATGAAACAATACGTAACAACCATCAAAACAAAGTGTCAAATAAGGTTGTGCAAAAACCAATTTAATGGATAAATTGAATCGAATAAAATATTATTGATTTATTGATATTGAGTTATTCGGTTAACAATTTTTAAATAGTTTTGTAATTTTTTTGGGTTGTCGATTTGGCTTTCGGTTTTATGATTTTGGTTAAGGGTAATTTATAGAAATCCCATTAATTTAGGAGTTAATTAGTTAGATTGATGCTAGTTTGTAATATTATGAATCTTATCAGATTTTGGACTTTGGATACATGTATCTATCTCGTCCAGATACATGTATCTTCGATACATGTGGTCAAAATTAAGTGTAATTTATTCTAGATATCCTATATTCAAGTGAACTCGCATGTATCTAACTATTTCGCTCATCTCTGTGTGTGTGTATCTGGTATATCCCAAATATATGTATCTAGTATCTACTGTGATTCACATGTATTTGAGATACATAGACTATCTCGTTTGCCTCCCTGCTATCTCACTCGCCTTTCTCTTATCTCGCTCGCCTCACTCCCTATACATGTATCTAGGTGTATCGTACTAATTCTCCTTATAGATTGAAATAATTACATATGGTCTTACTAATTAATTTTTTCTAATCAGGTAGATTTTTATTTAGTTAATTGTTAAATCGATAACCCAGTAAGATTATATTCAAAGTACTATGTTACTCCTTATTATATAACAATGACTTTAACATTTTATTAGGCCTAGTTCCCAAATTTTAGTATTACCTTAGGTCATAGGCATCACAAACTAGTTTATCTCCCTCTCTATTACGACATCTTCTCTCTTCTCGACACAAACTAATATTACCTTCTCTCTTCTCAATTTTATATTTAATTGTGACAAAGAAAGCCAATTAATGTTGTTTCCTCAATTTATTGCATAAGTTTTAAGAAGAAATTCTAACAATTGTGTCTTAAACAAAAGTGATCAATGTAGAAATTTGTGTTTCAATTCTATTCTTACTATTATTTTTATGAATATCGTGATCATATAAGTATTTTGTTATCGGTTAAACTAAAAATCAAACTGTTAAGAATAAAAACTCGATTAACTGAAAATCGATAGTAAATATTTTATTGATTTAACTATCGATTTAGCGTGTTCTCAAATCGAAAACCAATAAATCAAATCACTAGTACGTAAAATTGAACCGAATCGATTGATACACATCCTATTTTCAAAGGTTAAAAATGTTCTTTAATTATGAGAAATAAAACAAAGTTATCATCATTTAAATTTGATCTTAAATATATTATTATTATTACTGGATTAGATTAGATTTGTCTCTCAACTTTGAGTAATAAAATAAATTTTCTCTCAAAATTAGAGTAATTCACTTTTATTTTTATTTTAAGGTCAAAGGCTCATTTGATTTTTGTTTTCTAAAACAATAAGAGAAAGAACATATTTGTTTTTTATTTGAAGAATAAAAATGAATCTATTCTTATAAATGATGGATAATTTTGGATGTTCCCAAATTTGTGTGTTGCACTTCTTATTGACGATTATAGAAACAAATAAATCTGAAACATCACTTTATGCCTTTCTATAGGAATCTAGTTTTTAGATTCCTATACGACAGGGAAAGTTTCCTAATAGGAGGAATTAACAATCAAAGCATGAGCTTGGATTTCTTCCTCTTTGGTTTATAGCGTTAAATGAGTACTAATAATTACCTAACAAAGCTATTGATCTTGATAAGAATGTTCTTTACCTTATATTGGTTTATAGCCCTTCTCTAGCCCTTATTAACGTGGGATGCTTTGTTCACTGGACTGCTCTATGACCATGCTTGTGGTAGAAAAATAGAATTTTCTAATGATTTGTCAATTTTCTCTCCTTCTTCTGAATAGTTTGTTGTGGTACTTGTTATGCCTATCTGGCCAACCATATCTTATGGCTCTCAATTACACAAAGCTTTCTTTATTTTTGCTTTTCCAGTACTTGTTTGAGAATTTACAAAGTATGTAGAGATATTCCAAAAGGTTATTGTGTAGTATTATACTTGAGCCAAAGTTCATTTCAAGACTTGTTAACTCCAGCTGAGGAAGAATTTGACTGTTATTAGATATTTAAGTTAATTGTTTAAAATAATTGAATTTTTGAAACTTTTTTTCAATGTTCAAAATAAGTTTGTTGTTCAATGTTTAAGAAAATTGTTGGAAATTTCTTTTATTTTTATAGTTCATTTACGTTTTATAAGTGATAAGTTCAAGAGAGTTAATTACTCATATTCATGATTTTACTTTGAATTGTTTATATTTTCAAATATAGTATGAGAATAACTAAAAGGGCAAAAGTGGAAAGTGATGTCAATTTATGTCTTACTTTTTTCTTCTTAATAGGTGTATATTATCGCACAAATTTAATTAATACTTATTCCATATTAAGTGAATTTTTGTGGGGTTTTTTTCATTGTCAAAGTTCAAGATGGATGATTACATTTTTTTTTCCTTTAATGAAGTTTGATATTTTTTAGGATATAACATAAATAAATAAATAAATAAAGTATAAATTATAGAAGATATACTAAAATGGGTGTATTAAACAAAGAATAATAGAAAACTTAGAAAATCCGTACATTAAAAATGTGAGGAAACCCCTTTATTTATAGCCAACAAATGGTAGCATGAACATGTATTTAATGTGCCTTATCAGAAAGTCACAACCTTTGAAAATGACACAACTCATCGAAAAAGTCACAACTCTTTAATGTAAAAAAGTGTGTGCTTTTAATAATATAATATAACATAAATAAATATAATATAATATAAAAGATGTACTAAATTTGGTGTTTATTAACAATCAACTTAAGACAGTATAGATAAATAGAGATATACAAGATTTAAATAGATAAATACTTAATAAAATTTTATACCACTTTAAATTTCCATCTATTAAGAGTAAAATAAGTAAAACATTAATATTATTTCTCCTACTAACACTATGAAAGGGAAAACAAAAAAATTAGCAAACAAATTTCCTATATAACTACACTCATAATAACATGTTCTGAAATCATTCCAAGAAAAAAGAAGTGGAAATAATGTGGAAGAGACTTAGAATATTAGGAAAAATAAGATTTGGTTTTGTTTCATTTGCTTCTACTAATCATTCTGCTCTCATTGCCCTTAAATCTTGTATCTTCACCCGCTATAAGTATCTTAAACATGAAACCAAATTTCTAACAATGTGTAAAGATTGTCCTCAAGTTATTCATTGTTTCGGAGTTAAAGTCACCCAAGAAGATGAGAAACTTCTTTACAACTTGCTCCTTGAATATGCCTCTGGTGGAAGTCTTGCTGATCGTCTTCTCAATAATGACAAACTAGGGTTGCCGGAGTTTTAAGTTCAAAAATATACAAAGAATGTTCTTTTAGGTCTTAGTTTCATTCACGGAAAAGGGATCATTACGACAAAGATAGCTGATTTCGGGCTTTCCTTAACTTTGGAACAGAGCAGGAAGCAGAAACAGGGGATGAGAGGAACTAAAAGGTACATGGCACCGGAATCCCTACTTAATCAGGAATACGGTTCAGAAACTGATATTTGGGCTCTTGAATGCACTGTTTACGAGTTTATAACAGGGACACCCCTATGGGAATCATCCAATTTAGATCCAAAGTTTGATGATGTGTTGCACCGAATTAAGTAGGAGGAACCAAATTTGGAGAATGCCAAACTGTCTAGAGAGGCAAAAAATTTCCTGAGAAAATGTCTGGAGAAGAATCCAAAGTCGCGTTGGATTGTATCAAATCTCTTCTCTTCTTCCTCAATCGAAGCCACAAGAAGTCAAACTTTCTTGCCAACAATTGGAAGTTTCCACCCCAATTGCCTGATGCAGCATATATATTAGATAGCAGTATGTATGAAGAAGAATTTTGCACATCGATTAAAATGCAGAATAACACAGTTTTGCAATGTATTGATTATAATTTCACATCCAGCAGATCAATGCCAACTTTTCCCCTGTTTGTCCAATATAATCCTCAAAATTGGACCACCATTATACTCATTGGACCATAAAAACACTTGAACAAAGTTGAACAGTTGATGGTCCTAAGCAACATGCCATATTCTGCTAAAACAAGTACTTAGTAAAGAGTTCTTCATTGAATATCTCTAGCATTTTTTCCTCCTAATCCCAATACCTCCACGTCCATAATCGGAGCTTCAACTGGTAAGAACCCCCGAATAGAAGCTAGTAGCTAATGCTAATCAAGTCACAAGTATATTAAACAAATGTATGCTGATCAAGACACTTCCTCATCAGCGTTACCATTTCATGTCAACACAGGCTGACACTCGAGCCTAAACAGTAATATAACAACCAAATTGCAAAAAATTAAGGAAGAAGAGAAGAGATTTGAAGGTTTGGGTAAGTTTGAGTTCTTATGAGCCTAAGTTTTACATTTGGGTTAGAATATTTGGGTTATGGAGGGCTTTTGGGTGGGTATTTAGTTTTATTAATTATTAGGGTAGACAACATAAATGAATTTGCTAATTGAGGTTATTATTTTGACCGTTAAAGATAAGGATAAAATAGAGCTAAAAGGTTGACGTCAAGGGCATTTTAGGTCCAAAAAGGTAGAAGAAGGGTAATTTTGTACCAATTCGCATAGTTAAAAGGTATTTTAGGCCCTTTTCCGTATATTAAATAATAAAGATGGTAAAATGAGAATTGTCTTATATAAGTGAATGATTCGTTATTCAAGTGAGTGACTTATCATTCAAGTTAATCATTTTAATAAATCACAACTTATTTAACTGCTTCTTATTTTATGGTAACTATTTTAATTTTATAGAGCTGTAAATTTCCATATATTAAAAGTAAATAAATAAGGAAATATTGAATATAACTACCACTATGACACGGAAAACGAAAAAAAATAGGAAACTAATGTCCTATATAACTACTCTCACAACAACACGCTCAAATTATTCCAAGAAAAAAAAGAAAAAGAGTCTGAAATTGTTCTGTAATGGCGAAAAATCAAGAAGCAGAGATTATGTGGAAGAGGGGTAGAACATTAGGGCAGGGAGGATTTGGTTTTGTTTCATTGGCTTCTACTACTCATTCTCATGATTCTCCTCTCATTCCATCACTTATTGCAGTGAAGTCTTGTATGTTGAGCCATTCTCAGTCTCTTGAAGATGAAACTGAGTTTCTAAGAATGTGTCAAGATTCTCCTCATGTTTTAGGGCTAAGGTTCATTCATCGAAAAGGGATCATTCATTGTGATATAAAGCCACACAACATTCTTCTTACTTCTACTGATGATGATGATACAGAGGAGGTTGCAAAGATCGCTGATTTTGGGCTTTCCTTAACTTTGGAACAGAGCTGGACGCAGAAACAGGGGATGAGAGGAACTAAAAGGTACATGGCACCTGAATCCCTACTTAAGCAGGACTACGGCCCAGAAGCTGATATTTGGGCACTTGGATGTACTGTTTACGAGTTGATCACTGGGACACCACTATGGGAATCATCCAATTCAGATCCAAAGTTTGATGATGTGTTGCACCGAATTAAGTACGAGGAACCAAATTTGGAGAATGACAAACTGTCTACAGAGGCAAATCCAAAATTGCGTTGGAGTGCAGGCCTGCTATTGAATCACTCTTTTCTGAAATCAGCCGACAGTGTCCTGCCTCCAAAGAAGAGGAAGAGGCAACATGGTTACATGTCCAGTGTGCAGAGGCCGCACCAAAAGAGAGCATTCAGGACACAGCCACACATTCGTCATTTGGTTGTAGAACACTGATGCAGATTCTGAAGACGAAAACTCGATTTTTTTGAAAGATTGACTATAGAACATTGACACTGTATTATATATGCTTATAATAGTTTATTAACACGAAAACAACTTGTTATATGTAATTTTTGGCCATCATTGATGAGTGGCATCATTTTTTTATAATACAGGATTGGGGAATTCTATTCTACATCATTGTTTACTGTTCAATGCTAGTCCAATTTCAAAACTCAAACTTTGTTTCCGATTCATGAATTATGTTTCTGCATCTCATAGTTAATACTCTTGTGTTTTCTTGTACAAATCAGGATGTTACATGAAATAATCCAGAACATATCGTATGTTCATCCATGTATTTTTGTCATAATGTGTTTTTCAATATCTATGGTCCAGGCATGTGTCTGATTAATCTCATAAAACACTAAATTGGTTAAGATATTAGGAACATACACCACCTCAGTTAATGCTAATATTTTCATACGCGAGTTTAATAAGAAGATGGCAACAATTGTTTACAGGCTCACAGTAAAGAATCCTAAACCGGAATTGAATGTTTCTTCAACATTTGTAACAAATTCATTTTCAGTGAGAAGCAGAAGAGGTGAAAAAACAAGATGGATTCTTTCTTCTTCTATATTTTTTTGATAAAAAATGTAATTATTATTATATACACATTCATATATGTGATACAGAATTTGATCCATATATATATATATAAAATGAATGTCACAGAAATTCATGAGAAATATATGTATTGTAGTGTATATATATTTAGTTGCATCCTTATTCTCTTTATATAACCTGATCAATGAGTCAAAACTAAAGCAGAACCCTGCAGAAGAAATAAAATGTGTGTTAGCTCTTTTGTTAAATTAATAATTGCAAAATTGGTGTTCTTCAGCTAATAGCAAATGAGATAATTTATGGCTAATTACAAATGTCAATTAATCCACGTCTAATATATGTGTATAATCTATGTATGCTAGCTAGAAAAAGTAAACAGTAAATTTGTCCGCATTATTGTGAGAATCCGTTGTTTATATCACAAGTATCAAAAGTCTTTCTTCTTTCTTAAACTTTATGTTCACCAAACTGGGACAGAGGGAGTATGTGCAGGAGAATGAAACATCACCTGATGAAGGTAAACGACAAGGGATTTTTACACAAATAGCCAGTCACATTCAACGATTTACTTTTTAGTCGATATACATAGATTATACACTGATTATACATATATTATACCTCCGCTGGCTATTTTTTAGTTTAAAGTATTGGGTGGACACTATTCTTAGGAGCACAAACTCTATTGATGAAACAAGAATTTACAATGTATATTACCTTAGTGTTAACAGCACATGCTTCTTATAATCTTTATCTTCTCTGGAAGTTGAAGAATTTGATTGCAAAAGCAAAGGTTACTGCAAAGATTATACAGAAACCAACTACTGCAACACCAGCAGTGCCTAAGAATTCTTGCCTATATCCAAACTGTTCTTTAATGAACTTTTTTATTGATACTGTATGAACACCATCAGCAAGCCTAAGATGTTCATTTACTTCTCCATATTGTGATGTTAAAAGTCCATATAAACTCCATGCTACTGGATTAGCCCAATAATACCATCTCCAATAAATAGGAATTCTCTGAAATCAGAACAACAAAGTTAGTGAATAGGCAAATTCAAGATTTAGTGACTTACTCCCTCCGTTTCAATTTGTATGTCTGGTTTGACTTGACACAGAGTTCAAGAAATAAGACTGCTAACAAATATTTGTGTCATGATGGTAGAGACTAGAGAGCCTGTTAGAGCATTACCATTCGAGAAATCCTGAATCCGCTGAACAAATTCCACATCATGTAGAATGGTGCAGCAAGAATTGCAGCAATGTTATGGTTTGGAGAGACTGAAGTTGTCATCATACCGAAGAGAGTGAAGTATAGAAGTGTGAAGTACATGAAGTATATGTACCAAACGAACTTCCAGACGTTCCACTCGAAAGATGCCATGAAGTAGAATATGGTACTATATATCAGTGTTTGAATGAAAACATATGGAAACTCAATTGTGACCTGCAAAGACAGTAAGGTTATCCAATTTAGACAGGCAAATGCATCATTTGCGGACTAAGTCTTACATCGAGTCATATAGAAAAGCACACGAAGAATATAAAGATGCCATGCCTGTGCAAATGCAAAGGGTAGAGCTGAGTACATCCCGGCTGCTCTTTCACGATATGAGACGAACCTCTCAATAAATACCACAGGTTGGACAGAGGAAGCGTTCGTGATTCCAATGAAAAGAACAGCTGCATACATGGATCCCATAGCATTTAATATGTCCTGCTGAGTACTCCTGTGGTGAAAAGGTTAGCAGATTAAGTGAAAATAGCTACTAACTTGTATTGAGGAGAAAGTTTTAGTATGACAGCATTTAGTTTTCTGATTATGAGGAATCATTTGAATAACTTCAAGTCTTGTGTCAAATGTGTCATTAGATCAAAATGAGTGAATGGATTTATATTGTTTAGAATGGTGAAGGCAAAGTTTCAAGAAAGAAACCTCTTAGAACCAAACTTCCAGCATATACTTCCAAACATCAATGAGATTATGACCGTGTAGAAGAAGCGCACAGCAGTATACTGTGAATTTCGCCAGTAGGACAGGTTTTGCTTCCATAGACATGCAAGAAACTGTCCGAAAAAGGACTGAGAGTACTTGCTTGAGAAATATAGCTCAGCTGAACCTTCTTGTGGTTTGCTTAAACTTTCAACCATTTCCTCATTTTGCCTGAAATGACAGAAACATTGTTAATTATAGAAAGCACAAATCAGATAATTTCTTCATCACACACACACACACAGAGGGAGAGGGAGAGAAATACTGGAATAAAGTTGATTTTCGATAAATGTCAGCAAAATCTACACCGAGGCGATTTTCTTCTGCTGAAGAAGTGACTTCAAGAACCCAAGCAGCAGGGTTCTGTCCAGACCTAATTCTGTGAACTCCTTAAATTGCCTAGGAAAATTACAAGTGGATTATTTATTATGCAGTTTTAAGTTATAGAAAGCTCTGAATTTGATCAGTTAAAGGATTACCTCAAAATACTGAATAAGCTTGCATGATCTGTTCCCCAGTGAACCAGCATAAATGAGCTGTCCACCTCTTTTCATGAGCAAAAGCTGCATACATACCAAGTAAAATCATGTCTTACTTGTAATGAAGACTAAGGTGATAGCTATATGTAACTACTAAAACTGTAAGTGAAGTGTTTAATTCAAGATTTGATGTGTATTTAGCAAGATTTGAGATGAAAACCTCGTCAAATGATTCGAAGATATCTATACTAGGCTGATGGATGGTGCAGACGATTGTTCTTCCAGTGTCGACAATGTTTCTCACTGTTCTCATTACAATGGCTGCAGACCGGGCATCTAGTCCTGAAGTAGGTTCATCCATTAAAACTATTGAAGGATTGGCTACAAGCTCAACAGCAATCGTCAACCTTTTCCTTTGCTCTGTTGACAATCCATCTACTCCAGGTAGGCCAACCAAAGCTCTACGTAATGAAGTTAGTTCCACTAGCTCCATAACCTCTTCAACAAAAGCCTGCAAAAGAATGGTCCTTCCTCAGGTTCTGTATGTACAGATTATGGCATTGTCATATGTTCAAAGAACTATAACGATTACCTTTTGTGTTTTCACGTCAACCTGAGAAGATAAGCGGAGCCAAGCAGAAAACAGTAGTGACTCATGGATAGTTAAGCAGGGGGAATGAATATCATTCTGTTCACAATATCCGGATACTCTTGCAAAAGTTTCTTGCTTCATCGGGTGTCCAGAAATATAGATATTGCCTGTTATATGTCCACCAGTTTTCCTTCCAGCTAAAACATCCATTAGAGTAGTTTTACCAGCACCACTGACACCAACTAATGCAGTAAGCACGCCCGGCCTAAATGCACCAGTAACATTGACTAGTAACTGCAGTTTATCTCCTACTAGCCCCTGTAGCTTAAGCTCCTGAAGAAATAATTTCTTACAGTGATAAGGAATTTGCTGTGGAACATATTACATTCATTGCTTACTGTAACTGAACTGCTGTTGGTTTACCATGGGAACGTCAACGTAGTAACTGATCTCCTTAAAACACATGGAAAGAGGCTCGAACGGAAGAACCATGCCTCTTCGTTTCTTGATCTCTCTTCCTGCCAACAGACCGGGAATCATGAATATCTACTCATTGCAACTAAAAGCTAACCTCAAAAGTGAAAATGCTTTAACAAACCAGTGAATGAGTGTGAATGGTTCAAAAACTCTCCAAATGGAACAATGTTATCTTCACTCTCTTGTTCCTTGTCCTTGTTCTGGTTGTTTCTCTTTGAAACAACTGCTTGCTGGCTCCCTAATGCTGTAGATTTGTACAAATATGATAAGTTTCCAAAGAAATAGCATCTTGTTTCCTTGTATTAAAACAATAGGTATGAATAGAAACTAGAACAATAGGCATTAAGAGCAAGTCATGTTAACTAGTAATACTAGAGCATCCAAACATTTTTCTTTTGCTCAATTCTTTGCGACAGCTAGATTTCCTCTCTAATAGCGTCACAATAAAGACTTGTAGAACCAGAATATTGGCTATTTAAGATGATTGTATACAAGATTTTAGAAGAAGAAACTTACGGTTGAGGTAAGTCAGAAATATCGTGAAGAGGACGTTGAACAAAATTATATACCCAATTAATGCACCAACACCGATCCAATACCAATAGTTCTCTGGAAACAAGCTGCGAACCTTCAATAACATCTGACCCAGAGATATGTTGTCCCTAAATCTCTGCCAGTTTAAAGTGAAAAGGTAAATCTATATCCAACAGTAGTACTGATTAACAAATGAGCAGCATTAATAAATAGTAGTCCAAACATATTTTTATCTGAAGCATCAACACTTTATAGTAGTAATTTCTTAGTGTTAAAAAGAATTACTATACAAGATAGAAGGCCTTCGACACCATGTGAAGAGAACAGTTTGTTTTTCCTCGGAAGATAGAAATTCGTAAAAAAGGGAAGAATACATGCTAATATATATATCCCATTTTCATTAATAGACATTGAATTTGACTAACTCCACCTGAATTTTCCGTTGCTAAGTTGGTGATCCGCTATGTTTGGATGTATTAAAGTGTAGATTATTAGCAAGTCATGGACTGTAATTTGCTATGAAACAGACACAAACAGATACCAGAATACCAAATTACCTTATCCCAAGAATGGCCACGGAACTCATTTACTGAAGCTGAATTCTGGGCATACATCAAAGGGGAAAACCAGTAACCCCAAATCCACCAACTTGGGATGCTATCTGTAACAATATGAAAAGTTCAACTACAAACTAATTAAATAAAAGCCATTTTCTCTCAGGGTGAAGTAACTAAATCATCAATGAGACAAAATGAGAGTGTAAATGACCTCTTGAAATAACAAAACCTCCGAGAGCCATGACTACCAACATTGCAAAAGATCCAAAAGTATTAGCAACTATCATATTTCTGCCTAGTGATGCCATCACACGGAAAAGTCCTATTGACATCTGATGCAATGAGAAGTACAACAGAAACTGACGGAAGCACCTGAAGTTATTAAACAAAATGAGTTATCTTACCTCTATCAAATATGGTGAAAAGCTAATACAGAATATAAAACAAGATGAAACGAATAGAACCAATTGTCAAAAAAGTTAAAAAGATACCTGGTTATTTGAGGATCAAAGCCAACCACATAGTATGTAGCTGCAACCCAAATAATGGACTCTAAAAGTGATGTGGGAATACTCAAAAGCCAAGATGGAAGAGTATATATCCAACATGGGTAGAAATGTAAATCTCTCTGCTTGTAAAGAACGGGAAGCTTGGCTATCAGCATAGGCACCTCCAAGAAACCATTGAAAAGAACCATAAGAATTGCAAAGTAGAGAGCACCAAGGTAAACAGCTCCATCTTCAAGTGTATCATGATGCATTGTCGAACGGAAGAACACACTCATCATTATCAAGATAATCAGAAAGAGCTGCAAAATGGAAAACAATATGTCCATCTCAACAACTAACAGTATAACTCTAAAAGGGATCTAAAGAAGCAACATGTATTGAGATTTTCTGTTGCAAAGAAACTGTTAAGAAATATGACCTGTGTGACTTTGAAAACGAGCACAGCTGAGTTTCGCTTTAATAGTAGCAACTGCCAGTCAAAACTGATCTTTAGAAGCTCAGACTTTTTCACACCATAAGTACTAGAGGACAGAGCTGCTGGATGACCGTCACGTTTGTCGAATGGAATAGCCAGTTCTTGTGCCAATGCATTACCAACATGAAAGGATTGAAACCCCTCAGCAAACTTTGTTGCTGATACATAGCTGTACTGACTATTGAGAAACCAATACTGCCCTTGATCTTTTTCAGATGTTAACTGTGCAGAGATAACAAGATGACAAACCAAATAAGAGCACTATCAATATAGCATCAGTCAAATGCTTGAACTCAGAAAATTACCTCTTGAAGAAAATCAGCAACATTTTTCCTGGAGGGGCACTTGAAACCCATAAATTCAAAGAACTCAAGAGCAGTTTCGCGGGGACCTTGATAAATGATTTGGCCCTCACTTAAAAGAATTATATCATCAAAGAGAGAGTAAGTTTCAGGGTCAGGTTGCAATAAAGAAACCAGGGTAGTCCCATCAAATGCGCGAGTCGTGTACTTTAAGTACTTGATGATTTGAAAGGTAGTTGAACTATCTAGCCCGGTTGAGATTTCATCCATTAAGAGTACCCTTGGTGCACCCATTAGTAACTCACCTGCATACATGTCTCACAACTTCAATAACCCAAGCAATGTCTGTTTTACCTTTTTCGATAATTTTAAACAAGCAGATGTCAGCTAGCAGAAATGAAGGCAAGTACCAGTAGTGAGGCGCTTCTTCTGTCCCCCTGAAATCCCTTTGAGCATTTCATCTCCTACTAATGTATTCGCACAAATATCCAATCCTAAAATCTTTGCAGATATTTCAGAAGGATATAAAAAAAATGCCCAAACAATAGTCCGCAAAGCACAATGAAGTCTATAAAGCTAATATCTTATATCCAGAACATGATGCTATTGATTATTGAAGCATAGTACAGAAGATAAAACAACAATGATTTCAAGAAATTCGACCATAACTCTTCCTTATAATCAACTTTTGTGTATCTTTCACGTTGAGCATGTCCAGTGAAAAGTTGTGCATTCAGTAAAGAAATATAAGGTTCATAGTAATTAGTAGCATTTCGACATGTAAAACTAACATACAGAAAATTATAGGTCCATATGCAGCATGTGGAATGAATGTAGAAAAAACAATGAATTTAATAAAGCCTCACTGCTAACATACCTTTAGAATGTAATCTACAACTATACTTGTCTGTTCTCCCAATGCTACTGCCTGATAGAAAACAATTACATCAACATGAGATTGATGAAGTGTTTTCTCTACACATATAACCTAGAAAACAAACTTTACGCAGACACCATACCTTAATAAAAATATCAATATCTTGATCAGGAATTATTCCAGCATTTTTCTCCCTTCTTAGAAGTTCCATAAGCAAATCTGCCCAGATTTTGATGGTTTCATATCAAATTCAACTAGAAAAAGTACCGTAAAGTGCATGGCTGATTGTAGCAGGTCTAGAAAATACCTTGCTTAAAACCGACACCCTGGCAACGTCCAGAAAACTCAAGTGTCTCCCTAACTGTCATTTCTGCGATGTGTGAATCCCTCTGGCTGACATATGCAGCCGTCCTTTGAGGAACAAACTCCGTCAGATCATGTCCATTGTAGGTAACTCTTCCTGACATCTTCATAGTAAGTTAACTGCATTAATGAGGGACAAAACAATCTTTTCGAAACAAAAGGTAGCTACAATGTCATCTTGAACAAAAAAAAATCAACTTTTCAGCAATTTTTGCACCAAACAAATATGTTTATGATGAATTGATTAAAAATATTTGAAGTATTATCTCATGGATATTCTAGTATTGATATCAAATTACGAATAGCATGTACACTTGTTTTCAGCTTCCAGTACGGGAAATCAGTCGTTATTAAATGATTCATGTCATACTACCACTTAAAACCAATTCATTACTAGTGCATTTGAAGCTTAAATGTTGTTAAGTTATATGCACTGACGGTGTAAATATAATTACATAATTAGTTCGGTTATAAAGTAGTTACAGGTAAATCTCTATTATAGTGCAAAAAGTCGTTAAAAATCATTTCATTTCCAGTGTATACTGATAGGCATTGTGATGGAACAAGTAAAGGTTTGTACCATCAAATTCTTATCAAGACGGCCAGCAAGTGCCAAAAGCAATGTTGTTTTTCCAGAGCTAGGCGGACCCAAAAGCAGTGTCAACCTGAAAGACAAGACCACCTCAGGAGATTCCAAATATAACTCGTGGACACGAGACACACTTTATTGGAGCTCAAATCGTACCTTGATGGCCGTAGAAAACCACTTATGTTGTTTAGGATAGATAATTTCTTTCTCCGACTTGGGAAAATCCTCAACTGTCTCAAGGAAGTCTGTTTCATTTTAATTTTTTAACAACAGAAACATTGTCAGACTCTAGGCACTACGAAATCGTAATTTAGCAAACATATGAGAGGTACAGGTTTACCTCAGTCATGTTGAATATAAAGTTGGGAATAGTAGGCAATGCTCTGCTTCCTACATGGACCATTGCATCAACTTTAAGATGCTGAAAGCAAACCTTAACTTTTGGGAATTCCAAATCCACCCTGAAAGTTAGATTAGTTTGATATGTTCAATATTAACCAATACAATGAATAATGCTGAAGATCATATGGATGAAAGAGCACGTTGAGATGTTTTCAAGTTTATACTATCTGAAACTCACTCCTAAATGAGGCCTGGTTACCATCAAGAATCAATTTTTCAAAAAGGTACGTTTCTTGCCTTTCATACAGGATATAGCATAATGTTAACCATCAACATAAGCAACATGAAGACTGAAATCAGGTTGACAAATGGTCCTTTCCTTTCGAGTTTAACTTCTATACACCGACAATGTAAAGAAATTTTACACTATCAGATCACCTAAAAGATAACTATCGGTAAAAACTCCAAAGAAATTAGTAACACCTACTAAGCACAAAATGCACAAATACAACTAAACCTGTGTTTGAAAATGAATTTTTTTTTTTAAAAAAAAAACACTTACTTCTCAAATCTTTCCTCAACTCTTTTGAAGAACATCTCTGTATCTTCATTAATAGCATCAATCAACACATCCAAAACTTGCTTCTGTTCTTCACCTTTCATTTTTCCAACATCAACTAGAGCAACCTCTCCACCAATGCCTCGAAAGATCGATGTCCGTGCTCGTATATAAGTAGGAGATCTTTGCAAAGCAGCCAACACAAGATCCTCTTCATTTTTGCTAGCTCCATTTTCACCTCTTATTGACATAGTTAACTAAGCCACAACTAGAATTTTTTTAATATTTTTGAGGAGAAATCTAGGATATATGATTAAAACAAGAAAGTATAGGAGAAAATGATATATGAGGTGGGTAATGTTAGATGTGTCAATATTCCAACAACTTTTGTAGGCTTGAACACTTTTGCATTAATTTGATGTGTTCAGTGTTAGTAGTTTTTTCCTCTCTACTCCCAACCAATCTTTACAAATCTCTATCTAAAATCATGCATGAGAAAGTGACATTTTCAGAGGCAGATAAAGTGTTGGAAAATCTAAGTTAAAGACTTTGGTTACAAAATACTACTTTCAATTTTTTCAATAGTCTAAAAGACTTTTGTTGGAATACACAAAAGTAGTTAAAACAGTTGGGAAAAAAAGGTAAGGTACCTTTAACATTTCCCCCCACTCACAACCAAAAAATAACATACGCAGCGCGAAATTAGGATTTCAACTTTATAGGTTCTGAATTTTATAATGACGATTTTAAGGGATAATAACTGAGTTCTGATTAAATTTAATATTTATACATATTTAATAATTTTTTGAGCAAAATCTATTAGATTCGACCGAACTCATATGTTGGCTACTAGCTCCGCCCCGACACATACATCCTCTGTCTCATTTTATCTATTGTTTTAGGGGTTTTTGAATGTCCATTAAAAAAAATCATAAATACAAGGTACTTTAATTTACCAAGTTATTCCTTTTAATAAAAGTAGAATGATTATTTTCTCTTTTTTTGATATTAAGGGTATATATAGTTGGAAATTAATGTCTACTTTAGTCTTGAATTTTTGGAGTGATAATTATTTGGGAATGCTTTATTTTTAAGCTAAAGTGATTGTTAGTTTTGGAAGGAGAAGTAAATTCTTTCTAGACAATGGAAAAACACGTGCCGTTCAACTTTAAACAATAGATATTGCCTCTGAGGCAGATGTTGCGGCATTGAGTTCATCTGAATCTAATATTTTTCATCGTAGAACATAAATTTCTTTATAAAAGTCCATTGAAATCTTAATAAATATTCCCTTCATCCATTTTTATTTATCCATGTTTGATTAATACAACCTTTAAGAAATAATTTATAAAATAATAAGTTTACTATATCACTCTAGATGCTTTACTTATAGTTCATACATCATATCTTATTTTTAATGTGATTTTGAAAGAAAGAAAAAAAATTAGAGTTATTTTTATAACTGTTATTTGATAATGCGTGTGCATTTAGGGGTTGTTAGGGTCACGGGATTAGGTGGATTATCCCGATTTATATTTTGAATTAATTTTATTTTATATTTGGTTAAGGCATTAACTAAAATCGATATAACTTATACCGTATAAAAGGCGTTATTTGAGTTAAAATCCTGATTTTAATCTAATTATAGTAGTGAGAAATCCCAATTTTAAACCATCCTAAGTATTTAAGTTATCAACTACTCTCTTTTAGTTTCGAATTAATTGCATTCCATGTTTGGTTAAGGCATTAGCTAAAATTGATATAACTTGTACTACATAAAAGGTGTTATTTAAGTTATAGTCCTAATTTTAATCTAATTATAGTGGTGAGAAATCTCAATTTTAAACCATTTTAAGTATTTAAGTTGTCAACTACTCTCTTTTAGTTTCGTAGAAGTTGAATTTTGATAGTCATAAACGAAATACTACACAACTTATTTTATTGTATTCTGTAAAATTTTCTACTATTTGAAAAAATTACAAAAATCCCCACTCTCTCCTATTCTCAGATACATCACTCTTACGTGATGTATCGGGATGAGATGTATCGAGATAAGTGTGTCTTGTATCAACAAAGGTAATGTATCGGGATAGGTGTGTCTTGTATCAACAAAGGTAATGTATCGGGACGCGATGTATCGGACGTTGAGTGATATATCCGAAATCCTTAAATTTAAGGGATTTTTGTAATTTGAAAAAGAAAAGGGATAAGATATATTAACTCTTAACACTATGGGACACTATGCTATTTTTTTTTTTTATTGAAGAAATGAAGTTCTCAATATGTTATCTACTTATGAGTCCAATTACATATACTAAAAATTGAGAAAAAAAATATTATGATCTAAAAATTACAAAATCCAAGAGACTAATCATATAGAGCAAAACATGCATTTTATAAAATTTATTCAAGATAAGTGGGAAAGAATATTTGTAACTTAAATTGAAGGAAGATTTTGATTTATTTGTTCCCTCTTAAATTGATCCAAGGTCAGGATTAGATGTCAACATGCTTAAATTAATCTCAAACTTTAACAGGAACGTCTTCCTTAAATTTTAAAATTTAAAACTCTTGATATATTTTCTTTTTCTTTGATTTTTCATTCGATGTCCGGATTCACCAAAAAAAATCAATAACTCAATAACTTACGACTTGAATACAAAAACTATAATTAAACAATTGAGAAATACTTATCCATTATACCACATTTTTTTATTGTATATAACTCTCTATATGTACTCGGAAGTTTATTTATTATCATTTATCGTAAATTTGTTTTCAAGTGTACTGTGTGGTATTTTTGTTTGTTCAATTAAATATTTGTTAGACTTTTGTCAGAGTTATAGATTGTCTGTCATATTAAATAATTTTTTGAAAGATCATAAATGTGACAACTGAAGACAACCTGTTTTTACGTTATTTTGTCTAACCATTGGACCATCCCTCATTAAATTCTGAAGTATATATTTTCTCATTGTCACATTTGGCATTAAAACTCTATGATGCTTACCATTGAAAAATTATTATTTTTTAATAGGAAAAACATTTGATATACCCCTCAACTTTGTGATTTAGAGCTGATATATTCCTCGTTATGAAAGTGGTTCATATATATCCTTATCGTTATACAAATGGCTCACATGTATCCTTTTTATAACGATATGGGTATATGTGAGCCATTTGTATAACGATAAGGGTATATATGAATCACTTTCATAACGAAGGGTATATCAGCTCTAATAGCAAAGTTGAGGGGTATATTGTACCCTTTTCCCTATTTGGAGGTTTTGAATTGGAGTTTCGCATATATAAATTCTATTTTGAAGTGACGGAATGCTTTCTCCGATTAAAGCCTTATACAGCGTGAATTCAAATTAATCGGACTCCATTGTGTATACTAGACACTGAGAAACCAAAAAAACTCTATGATGTGGTACTTGGTGGAGTATTTCATTTTGCTTACTCTTTTCTCTCTTTTATTTTTCCTTATATTCCTTTTAAAATTAGTTGAATGGGAATATGCTATACCTTCAAAAATGGATTAAGCATAGAGATTTAACAATTAACATAATATATGGATAATTAACCAATATGGTTGTGGTGCATGGTAGGGCTGTTTCACTCTTAATCAAAGATCTTGAGTTCGAGCCTGGGTTTGGAGAAAATCTTGTTGGAAGCGCTACCCCCAAATGGGTCTTGCAATACACGACACGTATTTGCTCGGAGCTCTAATGTAGACTCTTAATACTAGGTGGGAAACAGAAAAAGCATATGGATAATTATATTATTTAACAATTTAATTCTTTTAGTTTGTAAAGATTCACAAGATACGAGATAGAGTAATTACATATTTTAATTAACTGACAACTAAAATATATTTAATTAGATATCAGAAGAATTAACTTAGAATTTGTCAATATTTTAAGGGCTGTAAACACAATTTTTTCCTAAGAAACCCTTAAACCCAAAAAAATAAAAATGTACATAGAAAATGAGTGTGGAAAAGAAGCAATATTTTTAGTTTTAATAAAGATTTAATTCTCAACAAAAATGAGATAGTCGTGCAAATATTTTTATTTATATATGTACATAAACTATATTATTATTTCATTTCCCCACTTGCTTTATTATTATTTTTGCAAGAAAACTTATTGAAACTTCTACTTTTATACGTTGAACCACCTAACTAAAGGGTGCATTAAATTCGATAGGACTTAAGTTTAAAAGGTTTCAACTGCAATTATAATCAATAAATCTTAGTGATTGCATACATGAACAATCATTAAATTATATTTCAGTAAGTCGACATGGAGAAAGAGTCGATATATTTTACTAAGACGTCATGGAGAAAGAATTGTGATGTCTTTCTTGAAGTATAATTTTCATTGAGTGACAGATTAAATCCTTTGCATACGATTTAAATATATAATGAGATATTGCAAGTGACAGAATAGTCTTGCTATCACGATACACTTAAATTTAGGTTTTTGTCGTTCTGATTCGAAATGAGAAACTAGGAGGATGGTTTTAACGTATTTTTAATTCCTTTTGAAGATATATTGTTATATCATTTCACTACCTGTATCATTTCTTTCTAAATCAAAAACCATAATAATTTCCAAATGTATCTACTATCTTATATTAAGTCAATATTGTGACATTTTAATTTATTAGTTATGTAACTAATTAATTACTACGTACTTATTGTTCAAATTGAAAAGAAAATTATTTGCTTACATATTTTAAGTTGGATTTGCATGGTTAGGGACTGTTGATTTTAGAGGAAGATTTGGTGTTTACTAGTAGTTAGACTATTTTAACTAAACAAATAAATATATTTATAATAATATGACAAACATGTGAGTTTATAATTATCACTTGTTTATAGTAAATATCACTAATAGTACCCTTTTTTGTCATGCTGCATATATATAGTTAAATCCTCTTCCTTTTTTAAAAAAAAATTTCTAAATTCCTCTTAGTTAATTCCTTGTTAATAGTGTAAAAAGGAATAAAAACAAAAGTTATTCCACAATAATCAATGTCATAATGTAAATACTCTTGTACTCTATTTTGCAAATTAAATTTTATTAATTATTTGAATAGATGTGTTAGATTAATATTACCTTTTGAAGGGGTAAGAAAATACCACTCAATCCAGTTTTCTGTTTTTTGAGATTCAAACTATCTGAACTTTGATTAAAATTCTATTTTTGTCATATTAACATGAAATTAACATATATAACTTATACTAATATTTTTGATATAGTTTTTAAATATTTATATTTTAATTTTTTTTTATTAAAAAAAAAAAAAAATTAATATTTTTTTTTAAAATTAATTTTTTTTTATTAAAATTAAAAAAAAAATTAATATAATTTTTTTTTTTTAAATTTTTTTAAATATAATTTTATATTTTTATTAAAATATAATTTTTTTTTATATAGCTTGTACTTTACCACAAGTGTTGTATTCATGTGGGACGTTTCCATAGATGCACAACTTCAACGTTTACATGTGGGAAGTGAAGACTATTTTGTATATATGTTTTGATTAGTCCAATGAGAGTTAGTTTATATGCTTTTCATTTATTGTCAGTACGTATGTACGTAGTATGGATCAATTAATTTGAAGTGTAGACTTATGTATACATGTAACCGAACAACAAAAATTTCATGATAATCTCATTTAGCTATGGATCTTAGCAACTGATTACATCAAAATCTAATTAGATAGAAGCTATTTAGTAATGAATTAGCTAAAAATTATCTAAACTCTGTAGCTAATTCCATGTATTCTAATATGAAGATTATCTTTATATGTGATGTTAAGTTCATTTTAAACTAATTCTTTGCAATTTTTTCTTGTCACTGATAAATTATTAAACACAATTGATTATGAAACCTCATCTGTTAAAGTTTCTGCATTAATTGTACTTTGTTGATTTAACAATATCATGGAATCACAAAAATTTGATGAACGCAACTTCGAGGTTATTCATGTATTAGCTTTGGACTTATCCAACTACCAAACAGCCCCTAAGGGTTAATGCTAAAGAGGTAACAGATTCCTTCCACTAGGATCAAAACTGCACCAATTTTAGAAATTACAAGAACTATTTGTATACCATGTATATTATAGTATTACTTTGGTCTTTTTTCTCAGTTTGCATGTGTGTCCTGTGAAATGTAATAGTAAAGGCAATTATAACTATTTTCTCAATTCATTTTTACTTGTTCACAATAAGAAAGTATATGTTCATTTTTATTTTTCCAGTTTAAAATATCAAGAAATAATTTATCACTTAGAGATTGTTTGATAGAGTGTATTAGAAAAAATAATGCATGCATTAACTTTGTACATTACAAGTACATTGTTAGGTACAGTTTTTCGATATATTCAGCATTACTCTTATACACTATCAAATGACCCCTTAACTTTTAATGTATCCTTATTACTAACTATAACCATTTTCTAATACATTGAATTTATTATATTCAATAGGTAATATAGTAACATTATTATTCTATATTATATTTTATAATGAATAGGTCAAATCAATATTATACCAGCAAAAATGGACCAAGGGAGTACATTTCAAAAGATGAAAACATTTGGTAGCAAGACATTTAAACTGCAACTAGGAAATTTAATGCAATATTGGACATAGACTTGTGTGCATATTTAATTTTGTCAAATTTAAGACCATACTTTTCTTCTCTTTATTTATCATAGCATGTGCATATCTCTTAATGGAACTGTGGAAGCTATATTGTGGAGGTACCAATATGTCTATACTTTCTCATCCCACTAATAGTGGATCATAAGTTAGCAACTCTACTGTATATATATAGCCAGCTAGAACTCTAATTGGGGCCAAATATTATAATTGAATTTTGAATCTTATACAGAGTTTGTCCACTTTATTAACCGCTAGGTCATAATGTCACGATAGTCATAATTGAGTTGATGATCTGCCTGAATGGAAAGAGCATTTTGTGAAAGAATTGTATGGCACGGTGAAAATTAATTTTTCATTGAATTTGAAAATCTTAATTAATAATTTATCAATATTATTCGAATTTGACCTTCTTCTTGCTACCGCAGTCACATATATAGGTGATAAGTGGGAACAATAATGAACTTGTATGGATTATTAACACCCAATGTCTTTAGATGATCTAATTTAAATAATCAAAAATATATATAAAACTTATAAACTTAAATATATATATATCCCAATAAAAAGGATCGAAGGACTAGAACGGGACGACCTTCTATTCGATGAAGATTTTGTAACAGAATTTTCAAGAAATTTGAGTTCTATAGATCCATCGGGGAACTGAACGACTCTTTCAATTTGAGATCTCTCAAAGTGAGACGAGAAAGGTTGGGTTATGGCTTCAAAACGCCAATCATTGCTGGAAAGTACATCATTCCATTTGAGAAGTCTGGGAACCAAGATAGTACTATGTTCATGGTTGGCCTCCATAAGTATAGTTACACCTTTCTGTCTCTCAATACGAGCCTTTGGTGCAAGAGTGATTTTCATAAGCGGTAATATACTCTATAGATAATAGCTATCTCACGAGTATTGGCTTTGCTGTTTAAATTCTTAGTTATGGCATTGAGTGTCAAGGAATCCATGACATTAGGATCATTAATGTCAACTGAAAAGTTGGGATAACAATTAAAGTATACAGGGCCATTGGCAAGGTTACTCTAGAGGACACCAAGTAAAGAATCATCAAAATTAAGAAAACGGTCATCTCTAAGGAGGACACAAACAGGAATATCTAAGCCTTTCCTAAAAAGAGGCTTAACAGCCACTTGGACCAAATCAATATGCAAATAATTATAATCAGTTCTATAACGATTAATATCATTATCTTTAAGCAGACGAATAATTTCCAAAGAATTATTAATAGCAATAGTAGACTCACAGGTCTTAATATTATGTCTAAAAATGAAACTGAAATTACCTAGATGGTAAATCTTTTTAAAAGGTTCTTCTGGTATATTCTAGTTTTGAAGATCATTTTCAAGTTTAGCAATCTTAGTTGCTTGAGAGGATAAATTAACACTATTTAAAATATGTTGGTTATTTTCCATAAGATTTGAAAATACTGTCTTAAGGGCTTACAGTGCAAAATATTTCAACAAGTATAACAATAATAATACAATAAGCAAGCAAGTATGTATGGAGTATTAAATCATATATCAAAGATCCAAATAAAGTTTCTAAGGGAGGATCTGTTGGTTTTACATCTGTTCTTTCCTAGAGTTATCTTGGCTACGGGATCACCATTAACAGGTCTAAACGCTCACCTAGCTTAGACGACCTTACAATCGGGCTAGCCAACATATGCACCGGGTATTATTCGGTTACCTCACACACTTAGGAAAGAATGAACACCTCACACCTATTATAGAAACAGAATATAAGAACATGATAGATGAAATAATATTCTTATACATACGAATATCTTAAAGAAAATTATAGATATACTTTTTAAAATAATTTTTCCATGCCTTAGACAGTATATGTGTTTAGCTGCTCATGCTAAGTACGTATACTGCCAACCTGACTCTGATACCAATAAAAAGGATCGAAGGTTTTATAAAGGAATTATAAAACAATACTTAAAATAAAAGGAAGTTACTTACAAAAACTTGATTTATTTCATGACTTGAAAAGAGAGAAAAGGGATTACAAGAGATTTTCAGAATATTTGGAAAATTTTCTGATGCCTGGATTATTGTGAGAATGTCCTCTTATATAGAAGAAGAGAAAGATGTCTTTATATTTTAGGCTTACAAATGTATGGCTTAGATCTTGCTGACACTAATGGTAGGGTTGCTTCTTTTTATAAAGTAGCTTTAAGATAGTGGGTTCATATTTTGGTAAAAATGTTTTGTCTTATAGCTATCATTGGATTCCAATTAAGAATAGTGAAATGCATTTTGAAAAAGTAATTCCGGCTTTGCCTCTACTTTTTTCAAAGGGTCTTTTTCTTATTCATAATTGGGGTTCATGTAAGCTAAAGCCAATCCTTTTGGATCACACATGTCTCCATTGTCTTCACTGCTGTCTTCTGTAGAGGCGGCATCTTCGACCAAATTCATGATCTGTTTTTCATCATACTTATCCAAATTTTCTAAAGCATTCTTCAGTTTTTACCTGAGCTCTGCTTTGGATGAAGTTTTTGTCGAGGAACTAGCCTTGTGAGACTGGACCTTGGAGATAGGTTGCTTGGGTGTCCAACCTTTAATTTGTATTTCTTTACATAAATACTTAATGCGGTCAATATCTGTCTTGGAAAAATTTCAAGTAATAATATAGGATATCCTTTTTTGGATATAATATTTGCACATTTTAATATGCTCTGGTAGTGTTGTAATTTCTTCTTTGGTCTAAAAATCTTCAAACCTGTTGAGAAACTGTTGTGGAAGTATTTCTTTGTTACCTCTGAATAAATTCCACCACTCATAAAACCATCTTGGGATAATGGTTTTGGTGATATTGGGACCATACTTCACGAACCAAGTATGTCTTGGTCTGAGATATAAGAAATTAAACCATGCAGACTTGTAGTCATACCAATTGTACGTATGTGGTCTGTGTGTTACAGATAATGCGATAGGGGTATGTAAATGGTCTGCGTACCATTCAAAAGGATCCAGGATCTTCTTGATAGTAAACCTGGAGTATTTGATAATAACATGGTTGTTTTCATCCCTGGAATGTTCTATCTCGATTGAATCAGTATCAATAAGGATAACTTTATAAAATCTTCTGGTCTTAAGTGGATTTTCAGTATCCATGAAGTTTGAGTCGGTGTAGCAAGGTTTAATAAGATTTCCTATATCAACATTGTCATATTCTTTGTTTAATGCCATGATAGGTAATATCTGTGAAACAACAAACTCAATTTTTTCTTCTTTTGGGAATGAAGAGATAGATTTAGTAACTTCAGGATTTACTGCTTGGTCAAAAAGATTAAGGAGCTTTCATAGTATAACTTTCTTTAGTTTGGATGGGAGAACTTGAGGATGTTCCTTTTTTAAATGGTTTTGCTGATATAAGATTTGTCAGCTTTGGTTGTGGACAGGGTAGCCTTGGATATTCGGCTAGTGCTGTGAACTTGTTTTTGAAAGGTAGTTCAGGCCTTTGATGTACTTCCGTCTTTGATGGAGCTAGAGGAGGATGTATAAATGGTCTAGCCATTTTTGCTTTTGTGAGGTTCTCTCATTTGGTAGGAGTATTGGGTTTAAAGGGCCTCATGCTTTTCCCTGTAAAAATTCTATAGTTAGAAAATCTGGTAGAGAATTATCTTCTCTTTTAATAAATTCAATTTTAAAATCAAAAGCTAGATAGTAGAGCTTTCCATCTAGCAAATATTTGTTTTGAGACTAGATTTTTAACATCTTTTTGGAGAATTTCTTTAGCAGACTTGCAGTCAACTCTTAGTAAAAAATCTTTATTTACAAGATCGTCTTGAAACTTAGTGATACATAGCACTATAGATAAAACTTTTTTTTTGACAGTTGAATAGTTTTTTTGTGCAGGATTTCAGATTCCGGAAGTAAAACGAACAACTTGTTCTGTAGATTCGGGATCTACTTTTTGTTTTAGAATTCCTCCATAACCGGAATCAGAAGCATCAGTTTCTACAATCATGAATGCGTTAGGGTTAGGGATTCCTAAGAAAGGGATACTTTGAACTAAAGCTTTAACTCGGATGACAACTTGAGTTTGTTCAGAACTCCAAGGGACTGGATTTTTTCTAAGCGTTTTGTACAAAGGTTCACAAACTTGTCTGACTTTGGAAATAAAATCAGCCACATAATTGAGACTTCCTAAGAATCTCTGAAGTTGGATTTTATCAGTAATTTCGTCAGGAAATTTAGATGAGAACTCTATGGCCCTACAAATAGGTTTGTAAGCACCTTGGTAGAGGTCATGACCTAAAAACCTGATGGTAGTTTGGAAGAGCATAATTTTCTTAGCGCTAACAACTAACCCATTATTTTTAACAATCTTGAAGAAAGTATTGAGATATTTAAAATGTGAATCAATATTTTCAGAAAATATTAACACATCAATAATGTAAACAATAGACATATAATTGTAATCATTAAATATCGAATTCGTGATATTTTAAAATTCAGACGGAGCATTCTTGAGTCTGAAAGTCATGACATTCCATTCATATTGCCCGAAAGGGACATTGAAAGCAGTTTTGTATTGATCTTTTTCAAAAATTTGGATTTGCCAAAAACCTGATTTCATGTCGAATTTGCTATAAATATTAGCTTTAAAAGTTCTTTTTAAAAGATCTCTTTTGTTAGGTATTGGGTACCTAATCCATTTTAAAACGGAATTAAGAGGTTTGTAATTTTTAACCAATCTAGGTGCCCCTTTTTCTTTTTCAGCATTTTTGTTGACATAGAAAGCAGAGGAACTCCATGGTGATTTAGAAACTCTAAAGATTTTATTTTTTAAAAGAATATCGATTTGTTTTTTACAAAAATTCCATCATTTCTTGATTCATTTGAATGGGCCTTGCTTTAGTAGTAATGGCATGTTCATTGAATCCTTCAACGTATGGGAGTTCAACAATATGTCTTTTTCTTTCCGAAAAAGCATTTGAAAAATCTGAGCATATTTCTTGTTCAAAACGTTTTTGAAGATTTGCTATTTTAGTAACCATCCCCGGGG
>JAJONR010001626.1:0-65400 GCA_029582245.1 Solanum etuberosum | reverse complement strand
ACCAGATTGATGAACAAAAAATTATCACCTTCATCATCATGAGTAACAAAACCCAAACCCTTTTGGTCATTGAGCCACTTCATTGTTCCCTTGTTCCTACTCCCCTGGTTAAACCAACTTACAAAAGAGTTGATTTTATGTAAATTCACTTTTACTTTAAATCATATATACGATCATGATCGAAAAACACGTGTCCAACGACAATAAAAAAGATATCTAACACCTAGACTTCATTTTTATTTTTATTTTATAGTAATATTAGTGAACATTATGAATAAAAGGGAAAAAAACTAATAAAACTTGTTTATAAAATTAATTAAGCAAGATAGTATCAGTAAAAACTAATTAGCTTAAAGATATAGATTTCTACCACCGCATAGGGGAATATGCGTGCTTTTACTTAATTTTTATTAAACGTCATAATTTTTTTCTAATAGAAGTTTTACCATAAGATTAATTTGAATTATAATTAAATTCATGACTGATAGATCAAAAATTCAATTCAGCAGGAAAATTTTTAGCTGAATTCAAAATATTAGGTAAAGCTAAATATAAATTTTTATCCAAAATATTTATTTTCTTTGAACAAATAATTTAGCTTTGAAGGGTATAAAAGTCAATCAACATTATAAAAATATTTTTTTCTATAAACATTTAACATTTTGAAATCTACGAGTTCATAAAATAGTGATTTCTATGAACGTACATTGTATGATAATACCATGTCAATTATATTAAACAGTTGCATAAAAAAGGAATTTGTGCGAATGCAACTGATTTACTAATATTAATGAAAGACAAATGTTTTCAATCAATATATTTTTTCCTAAATCTTCGAAAGGATAATTATAATGTAACCTAAAGAAGATGTGCCTATTAACAAAATATTTAATTATAGAAAGTTTTGATATGAAAATCCTTGCCAACTTAATTTTATAGAAATTTACCCCAAAACTTTAACATAAAAACCATTTTTTTTAAAAAAAAAGTTTATCACGAGAATAATTTTGACCATTGTGATTTTAAAAGGGGGTTATTCTTAAGTACGAGTATCCCTATGACCAGTGGGCTTAAGCCACGAGTCATACTATTACTTGTTGGATCAAGAGATGAAAGGCAAAGAAAACTGGTTTCAAAAATAAAGTGTTTGAGCTGCTGAATTTTTTTACTACTGAAACAAGAATACTTACTGCTATTTATAGGCTTACAGTTAACTACTTGAGCTAAAATATAGCAACTAACTAATAATGAAAAAATATGGGGAAAGTGGTAAACATGACCCACTACAATAAAAAGATAATTCATTGACTAGGTAAAAACTTAAACCAACTAATCCTAATAACCAGACTCACAAACTGATTTTTTGGAACTTAATTAATTTGAAGAATTAGTCAACACACCTCCTTTCTTCAAAATCACAAATCTCATTTGTTGTCTGAAGAAGTCATGCTTGTTGTGAAGAAGGAATTTTTGAAGAACATCATCAACATGATCATTAGTACCACAAAATTTCAATGAGATTATTCCACCAACAACTGGATCGCGAATGAATTGATAATGGATGTCGATGTGCTTCGTCCTATTGTGAAAAGAAGAATTTTTTGTCATAGCAATTGTCACCTTGTTGCCACATAATATTTCAGTTGGGCCAATCTGCTCTTGTTGAAAATCCACTAACAGTTTCCTTAACTAGATAGCTTGACAACTTGCTGAAGTTGCAGCCATGTATTCTGCTTCCGGAGATGATAATCCTACTCTATTTTGTTTCTTTGAACTCCATGAGATTCCTCCAGAAAAAGAATAAAAATATTCTCAGTTGTTCTCCTGCGATTTTCCAAGCTACCTTCCAAATCACTATTAGTAAAATTAAGAAATAGGCAATCTGATACTTTTGTTTACCAAATGTATAAAATATCTACCTCTGCAAAGAGGCACATACATGCTTTTACTTAATTTATATTAAATGTCATAGCATTTTTCTAGTAGAAGTCTCACCATATGATCAATTTGAATTAATATCAAATTCATGACTGATAGATGAATAATGTAATTCAATATGCAAAATTTTAGTTAGATTCAAATTATTAGGAAAAGCTAAATATAATTTTTTACCAAAAATGGTTATCTTTTTGAATTTAGCTTTTAAGGGTAGAAAAGTCAATCAACATATGAAAGATTTTTTTTCAATAAACATTTTACAATTTGAAATTATTGTGTTCATAATATACTGATTTCTATTAATGTGCATTGTACGATAATAACATGTCGATTATATTAAATAGTTGCAAGAAAAAGGAATTTGTGTGAATGCAATTAATTTAGTAACATCAATGAAAGACAACTGTTTTAAATCAACTTATATTTTTAAATAATTAGAAAGGATAATTATGATGTAACATAAAGGAGATGTGCCTATTAACAAAATATTAAATTATAGAAAGTTTGGGTCCTGAAAATCAATCAACTAAATCATTTTTTCAAAAACCAAGCTTTTTCATGAACATGTATGAATGGGGAAATCATGGGAATATCTAAGACACATGACAACAAAGAGTAAACCATGAAGAACTAAATATCTCAAGCTAGAGTTGGAATGGAGGGAAGAGATGAGGATAACGGGATATCAAATCGGCCTCGGCCTCCCAAGTAGCACCCTCAACTAACTGATTCCTCCAAAGGACTTTCAACGAAGTAATTTCTTTATTTCTCAACTTTCAAACTTGCCGATCTAAGATCTCAACCGGAATTTCTTCATAAGAATGGCCATCCTTTATGGTAAGTCTCTCCAATGGCACTATAAATGTCTGATCACCAACACATTTCTTCAACAAAGAGATATGGAAAACCAGATGCACCGATGCCAAGTCATTAGGCAATTCAAGTTCATAAGCAACCTTACCAGCACGCCTCAAAATCATATATAGGCCCACATAACAGGGACTAAACTTCCCTTTCTTTCCAAATCTCACTACACCCTTCATGGGTAAAATTTTCATGTAGACCCAATCATTCACATCAAACTCAAGATTTCTTCTTCTAACATCGGCACAGGAATTTTGCAGACTTTGAGCCATTCTTAACCTTTTTCTAATAAGCCAAACTTTCTCCATAGCCTCATGTACCAACTCAGGACCTATCAAAGCAACTTCATCCACTTAAAACCAGCCTATGGGAGATCTACACCTCCTTCCATATAGAGCCTCAAATGGAGCCAGACCAATACTTGAGTGATAGCTATTATTATACGCAAATTCAATTAGAGGCAAGTGATCATCCCAATTACCCTTGAAGTCAATTACACAAACTCTCATCATATCTTCCAAAGTTTTGATAGTACGCACTTCTTGCCCATCGGTTTGCGGATGAAAGGATGTACCAAGCTTAACACGAGTACCAAGACCGTTTTGAAAATATTTCAAAAACTAAAAAGTGAATTTGGTACCACGATCGGAGATAATGGCATGGGCACTCCATGCAACCTAACTTTGGGTGATTTTGGGGGTAAAAACCTTTATATAGAACTTTGGGTTAAGGGTAAAACGACATGGTATTGAATTAAAATGATTTGGAAAAGACCCAAAAACCCTGACTTAAAAACTGATGGAGATACTTGACGGGAGCCTTCACTACCCATCATAGGCACCATGGCCCGTGATACGGGTCGTAAAGAAATCCCTAACTGAGGGTTTTCATTGTTACCAGTTCACGATCGTCCTAACGGATCTTCGAAGGTACCACGACCCGTCTAACGGTCCGTGGTCCATGACCAGTGTGCTAGGGAAGGACCCCTTCTAGGGACTCCTTTTGACGATGCCAATGAAAGCCTGTCAACCTCCCCACGGGCCGTCTGGGCCTCTGTGGGAGGGATTCCTACGAGGCAGGTCTAGGGGACTTACCACGGTGCCCTTCCCAGATCGTGGTCCCCTTCACGGCCCGTCAGGGTTTTGTGGAGGGTTCCATGGTCCATTTTTTAGCCTGTGAGCCACTACCCCTTTCTATACTTTATCGACTCCGAGGTGTTACAAACATAGAGAAGAGGGAAAGGAAGAAAATTACCTTAGATGCAAAGAACTGCCCCAAATCACCTTAGACCGAGCTTTTAATGATACAAGT
This sequence comes from Solanum etuberosum, assembly GCA_029582245.1. Classification (NCBI taxonomy): domain Eukaryota; kingdom Viridiplantae; phylum Streptophyta; class Magnoliopsida; order Solanales; family Solanaceae; genus Solanum; species Solanum etuberosum. Next base: position 61,287 of record JAJONR010001626.1, on the reverse strand, counting down.
TTTTTTGAGGAAGAAAGACAGAAAAATGATTATTTAATCCCAGCGATTTTTGCAAAAAGCAGACATTTGTTCGCTTAAGCGGCCAACTATTCTCTTAAGCAAACCCCGCCTAAAGAGGTGCTCTTCGCTTAAGTGGCCACGGTCTTTGAAAAAACCAAGGGTGGGTCACTTAAGCAACCCCCGCCTCTCTGATGTCCTTCACTTAAGAGGCCTCTTTTTCACTTATGTAGAATTTGCATAAGCGATCAAGAGTTCGCTTAAGCCATCGCTCCCGAAACCAGCAAAAACAGAAAAAATCCCAAGTGTTCAAAACTTTGAACAAGGCCTCAAAAATAATTCAGAGTTCAAACGATGCGAACCAAAAGTACAAACCACTTAGAATAAACATTCCAGACTAAACGGAATCAAAGAAACAACCATCCGAGATCGTCTCATCCAAATGTTGACCAATTCCAACACCACACACAAGCTATACTAAAGCTACGGGAAGGGAGAAAATAAGAAAAGCACATTGAAAACACAGAAATAATCCCGAGGGTCATTAAAAATTACTTCATGATTATGTGAATTGAATATGTATTGCATTATGAAATGTAGTTTTTTACATGTTTAAGCTTGTAGTTGATGTTCCTCCTTAATATTGTGCATTTGATGAAGTTGCATTCATGTTGGGTTGTTAGGTCTCTTCCCCTACCCTCCTTAAATTTCCTTCCGTATCATTTGAGGATGAATGTTCCCAAGGGGAAGATATTTTAACACCTCAAAAATTGGGAAAGAAAGAAAAAAAAAGTTCTTTTGGGTTATAGGTTGTGTCTAAGGGTCCCATCTATGAACCGTAAAAATTTTTACGGGCCGTAGATGGAAGCCATAGGAAGAGAAAAAATAATTTTCTAAATTCAAGTCGTAGTACCCCTTTTTTACCATTCACCAGTATTGCCCGTCAGCCCATGTGCGAGCCGTATATAGGTCCCGTAGGTAAGTCCCAGACTTAGTGATATTTTAAGGGGAAAAGCTAGTTTCTACAGTTGGTGTCTACGGACCGTAGAAAGAACTCTGAGTCGTAGACATGATCTGTAAAAAAGTGGTCCAAAACTTTAATTGATCAAATTAGGGTTTCAATTCAACAATTGTGGATTTCATCCAATTATGATTTATTATTGTTGATTAAGTCTTCTAATGCATAATTTGATGTTAATCTATGATATTTAGTTGAAATTACATTTACCCATGCCTAAATATTGTTTTTTCAACTATGAACTATGGAATTATAAAGATATGCATGTTTTTATGAAATGATTATAAATAATTTGGGGAATGATTTGAAAGGATTGAATCAATGCTGATGTGAAAGGATTTCTCACATATTATGATTCATAAAGGTATATCTCACAAATGAATTTACATTGGTCAAAGGTTTTGTCATCCATGTTGAATTATTGTTAAGGAGCTATTCTATGTTTTGATTTTGAAAGTGTGGATTGGTATTGATCATTGCCTTTCCTATGTTAAAATGAGTATTTACTTTTATCTATTCCTTTGTGATTTAGACTTAGAACCGAGAGGGCCTTGATGTGGAGGCTCAAATAGGGTAGTCTCTTGTAGCAACCTCTAGTCCAAAACTACGTGCCCCCGTAGGGTTGTCTTAAAAGACCTAGCTAGTGGATCCACTTTAGCAAATGATGATATGTAAGGACTCTACCTTGGCAAGTAGAATCCCCTTCTTTCGGTAAGAGGGATATACCAGATTTCATGATATAGCTCTCCTGGCCTTATTGTCGGTTAAATCTAAATACCATAAAATGACTATGTTTCTTCAAAGTTTTCTTATGTCCTGTATGTTAATGTATTTGACCATATTTCATTATTCACATGTCCTTTCTTCTGTAAGTATTTAAATGTTCAAAGAATGATCATGCCTACATGTTTTAAGCCATTCATGCTATCATGTCCATTTTAATGCATATTGCCTCATACTTAGTACATTCCATATACTAATGGATACTTGTTCCTACATTATTTCACTGATGTAGGATCCGAAACTCCTATCCCTCACTCTTGTGGTTAGTTTGTTCCATTGATTTTGAAGATTGGTGATTCCTCATGTACCAAGGACTGAGATTCATTTATAGCTTTATGTCATTTCTGTTTTCAGACCTTATATTTAATTTATAGGTTGTGTCCCATTTACTTTCCTGATGATGTATTAGATGGATTATTGAGACAGATGTAAGACTTCTGATTTACTACAATAATTCTTTGAAATGTAATATCTTTTGAACTCTTTACTTCTTTTATCTTGTATGATGTATGTTAAGTGGCTTGTGTAGGGCCTCTCGGGTTCCTACGCCATGTTACTCCTAGGGTGTACTTTGGGTCGTGACAACAATGCACAAAGATGAGTCTCCAAATTAGGTTGGGTGAATGTTAGATTCTCTAACATTAGGGGGAGGGATGATAAGCAACTAGAAAATAAGTTATACATAATGAATTATTATTGTTAATAGTATGATCCTCATTGAAAAAATATTTAAGTCAATTTTCAGATAAACTCAATGAACCTAAACTAGAATCAAGTTATAAATGCTTCAAGGAAAAGTCTTGAAAGGATATACTTTACGGCACGCCCGAAACGTGATATATAGGTAAATCGATTCAAAAAATTAAACTTCTTGAAGAAGTAAAAGATGAGGAGAAAATTAATACGATGGTCATAATAATGAGACAAGTGCCTTCGAAAGAGCACGACGACACAACACTTCATAAAATCTTGGAAAAGGTTCAGGTACCTGAAAATGATGAAAAAATAAAGAGAACTCGACAAGTTATGTCATAGAAGAGTCGATATCAAATAATCATCGATGATATCTTTAGTATAATATAACACTCAAAATTATATACAATAATGAAAATCTTGATTTCAAGTCTGTTAAATAGTGTGGACAGATAAATGATTGGCGAAAGAAAATACATAATTCAAGTATATTTTATTTCACTTGAAAAAGTAATTTTTTGAATATAATGTCAGTGGGGGTATAAATAGATTATTATGCGACAAGTGAAATTGTAAGATATAAAGTATGGATTGTTTCTTGAGGCGTAAATATTTTTCACAAAAGTCCTGACATTATTTTATTGAGGTGTGTTCTCTTGTGATGGATGCAATGAGATTTCTACGAGTCTGACAATATATGAAAAATTTGAATACGTATAATACATGATTTTTATGTCTATCCAGAAAAATAAAGATTATATGAAAATCCCCGAAGGATTTAAAAGGTTTTAAAGCGATTTCATTGAATAGCACCCTAATGGTTATGAGATCGCTTAACATAAAAATCAATTTTGATTTTTTTTAAATTGTTAGAATGTAACATGTCGTAGTGCAATTGATGCGCTTCTGTATCCTGCGATTATTATTCATGGTATAATATTTGATTAATGTGCTTGAAAATATAACATTACTCCTATTGATAGAGGTTATCAAAGGGAACTAAATATTGATTTATAAATTTGTTTATCTAAACAATCTTGTAAAGATTTATTGGTTATGAAACTCTACGAAATCATTTGATATATATAAAGTATGATCTCAAGAAAGCTATTTGTTTGTATGCGGAAATACCTTCATATTATATTATTCTACAAGATAGTAAAATAAAATATTTTTCACTTGACTATTGCTACAAACAAGTTATATGAGAAATTTGTCTACACCGACGAGGTCACGAACTAACTCATTATCATCGATTGAACTGAACATATCCAATTGACAAGAAAATAATATATCATGATAGACTGCATGATGTAACATCTTCATGAATGTCATTTTGTCACAAAGACACAATCAATATCAACATTTAGAAGGCTAAGTATAAGATTGTGAGACATCCTTTACAAAAATTAAGTGAGGTGTTAATCGGGGGGGGGGGTAAATACGTGCTGCACTTTTTTTTTCCTTAATCAAGGTTTTGTCCCACTGGATTTTCCGTTAAAGTTTTTAATGAGGCAACTCTCAATGCGTATTACTTGATATTTGTACTCTTTTTCCTTTAGTAGGACTTTTTCCCACAGGATTTTTCCTAATAAGATTTTAACGAGACACATTATTTATTGAAGAACTCCAATAAGTCGTAAATACATCATTTTTTAGATGCTGAATACATAGTTCTCGTGATAAGTTTGAAATCAAGAAGGCAACTTACAAACAGCTCCGCATGCATCGAAGCAAATTACGATCAGCTCCGAAAGCAGGTTCCTATAAGCAACTTAAACCATAATATTCTTATAAGCCGCTTACAAGTAGCTCTGCAAGCAGTTTCTTACAATCATCTTTCAAATAGCTTATTTCAAGCGGTTTTTAATGAGGCAGCAAACAATGCGTGTTACTACACTTTCTCTTTCACTATAATTTTTCTTTTACATGGACACCAAGGGGGAGTGTTGTGAAATATGATGTCCACATATTTTTCCTTTGTGCCCAAGAATATGGGTCCCACATATTCTTTGAGCCAATGTTTATTTTGGCATATAAACAACGCCTTAATGTGGTGGAAAAGATAGAAATAAAAGGTGAAATAAAAATAGCTCTCCCTTCCCTCTCTTCTTGAGTAGATTATTTTTGCACTATTTAATTATATTTATATCATAGTCTTTATTTTATAAAAATTACATGTTTATATCCAAGTCCTAAAACTGATGATAAGTTGTTGATGTGTTTGATAAATAGGTGTTTAAAAGTCTTATGTTGGGTTCGAACAACTTGAGAAAGTAAATTAAAAAAGTTATTTCCCAAAGAAATTCGGGGGTAATGTTGGGAATGAAATCCACGCCATTGCCGTTTGATAAAGTTTCATGACCGCATGGCCATTTTTTAAAGAAAAATTTAGGCCTTTTATTGATGTGAGAAAGAAGCTTAAACAAATAAAAAACTCATTTGGGCCTAGTGCCGAAATCTACTTACTACACAAAAGAGGTTGGGCCGCCCAAAATGGAACAACACCATCCCTATATAAAAAAAAAGCAAAAAAACTATCTTCCTTAGATACTTTCCTATGTAGTAGGGTTTCCTATTCTCCACCTCTTCTTCTTCATTGCTCCAAAAGACCTACCACACCTGAATATGTTTGTCCTTTGATAGAACGAGACCTTCCATTTCGTATGCTGGGCTAATCAGGGTTATTAAGAACTTCCCCATGCTCCTTTGTTGCTCAGCTATGAACAATAAGTATAAATGTTCATTTTTGATTTGTATTTCTCTCTCTTCATTGATTCTGACCCTTGCGTGGCCATTTTATTAGTAGCAGAAAGGTCTAGATATATCTACATAAGGAAAATGTCTTATTTTATAAATTTGTAAGAATAAATTAAGAAACCCTAATTTAAAATTTGAGAAATGAGATTCATTTCTTAAGCTTCGATCATCTGCTTTATAACCTCCATTGTGGAATTATAGATCCAATGTATACTGTGTAGATCATCCTCTTCCCTTAACTATCTATTTCTCATATGCTTTGGAATTCACCATCTCCATTGTTGAGTGCTATGTTTTCTAGATAATCAACAATTTTATTATTTTCTCTTAAAATATGATCTCTTAGAATGATACTTTGTATCTTCTCTATATTTCTTAAAATCGGCCGTGGTTGTTTTTGAATCCAATGTATCACCCTTTGGATCATTAAGGAGTATGTTGGTAACATAACTTGTGTTTAAATAGTTGTGGTTTCTACTACTATGTTAGTAGTGTTGTGTATCTCTTTAGTTTCTGCATTCATCGAATCCCCCCTTTCATTTTTTATACAAAAGGCTTATGATGTTCTGCATGGATTGTCCTTAGATGCTCCATATATACACTATATTTATAAAAAAAATCTCGAGAAAATTCAAATAGAACTTTGGTTAATATAATCTTAAGAGTGTAACTCTCTAGATATATATAAGTATGTTTAGTGTCCTTATTCTGAGAAACAAATGTATGTTATCTATCATTTTGTATATGGTTCTTTTTAGAGAAAACTAGGATAAAGTCTTTTGGATTAACATTTTTTTTTAATTTTCCATAATATCATACATGGGGATAACTTTGATATATGCATTCATACATAACTACGAGAGTCCACCATATGAGAATTACATCTCTTAGGTAGAGTTCTTTAATCTAATATTTTGAAAAAGAAGAAGAAGAAGAGAGAACTAGGACCAAGTCTTTTTACTTGAATAAGAGTGTAGGAACATGAATACCATTTTCCTATTTTGGTTATGTGCAACAACAACACATAAATTATAAGGCAATCCCACTTTCGAACCCTTTTTCTGAAAAAAGACATCTTGTGCTCAACCAAATATTTATTTGAACCTCTTTATTTCTGTCCTCTAGCATCCAAGGTATAATCGTTGTATTCTTCTCCTTGTAGTATTTGTGTAATCAAGGGCATCAAAACACGGGAACAGTGAAGTTTTTCAGTAACTAAAAGGGTTTCAGTATCATTACTCCTGATGATGGTGGTGATGAGCTTTTTATTCATCTATAAGATCTGAAGGTTTTCGTAGCTTAGTTGATGGTGAAGCTTTTGAATTCGATGTGGAACCTGGGAATGCTGGATGTACTAAGGTGATCAATGATACCGGACCAGATGGTGCTCCTGTCAAAGGAGGATCCCGTGATGGTGGAGGTGGTGGAGCTGATCACTATGGTGGTGGTGGTTGATATAGATGTGGATGTGGGAGATATGGTGGTGATGAAGGTGGTTACGGCATGGCAAGTAGTACGGAGGTGATGTTGGATATGGCGGCGGTGGTGGGAAGTATGGTGGAGGTGGCGGTGGGTATGGTAGCGGTGGTGGAGGAGGAAGTGGGTGTTACAAGTGTGAGGAAGATGGTCATTTCATAAGGAAATGTAGCCAAGGTTCGGAAGATGGCCATATCCACCACCTCGGCTACATTCCCTTGCGAAATTCCCATCTTCCCCACACTTGTAACACCCACTTCCTCCTCAACCACCGCCACCATAACCACCGCCACCTCCACCATACTTCGTACCACCGCTGCCATATCCACCATCACCTCCATACCGCCTGCCACTGCCATAACCACCTTCATCACCCCAATATTTCCCACCTCCACATCCACATCAGCCACTACCACTATAGTGATCACCTCCACCACCTCCACTATCACGGGATCTTCCTTTGACATGAGCACCATCTGGGCTGGCAACATTGACAGCCTTAGTACGGCCGTAATTCCCATATTCCACATCAAATTCAACAACTACACCATAAGCTAAGCTACGAAAATGTTCAGATCTAAAGATTGATGAACAAAAAGTTATCACCTCAATCATCATGAGTAACAAAACCAAAACCCTTTTGTCATTGAGCCACTTCACCGTTCCCTTGTTCCTACTCCCCTGATTATGCCAACTTACAGAAGAGTTGATTTTATGTAAATTCACTTTTACTTTAAATCATATAAACGATTATGATCGAAAAACACGTGTCTAACAACAACAAAAAAGATATATAACATCTAGACTTCATTTTTATTTTTATTTTATAGTAATAATAGTGAAAAATATGAATAAAAGGGAAAAAACTAATAAAACATGATTATAAAATTTATTAAGCAAGATAGTATTAGTAAAAACTAATTAGCTTAAAGATATAGATTTCTACCGTTGCATAGGGGAATATGCAAGCTTTTACTTAATTTATATTAAACGTCATAATTTTTTTCTAATAGAAGTCTCACCATATGATTTATTTGAATTAGAATAAAATTCATGACTACTAGATCAAAAATTCAATTCAGCAGGAAATTTTTTAGTTGGATTCAAAATATTAGGTAAAGCTAAATATAAATTTTAATCCAAAATGTTTATATCTTTGAATAAATAATTTAGCTTTTAAGGGTATAAAAGGCAATCAACATTATAAAAATAATTTTGTCAATAAACATTTAACATTTTGAAATTTACAAGTTCATAAAGTACTGATTTCTATGAATGTACATTGTATAATAATACCATGTCAATTATATTAAACAATTGCATAAAAAGGAATTTGTGCGAATGCAACTAATTTAATAATATTAATGAAAAATAAGTGTTTTCAATCAATATATATTTTAAAATCTTAGAAAGGATAATTATGATGTAACCTAAAGAAGATGTGCCTATTAACAAAATATTTAATTATAGAAAGTTTTGATATGAAAATCCTTGCCAACTTAATTTTATAGAAAGTTACCCCAAAGCTTTAACATAAAAACCAATTTTAGTTTTTAAAAAAGTTTATCACGATAATAATTTTGACCATTGATTTTAAAAGCGGGTTATTCTTAAGTACAAGAATCCCTATGACCAGTGGGCTCAAACCACGAGTCATACTATTACTTGTTGGATCAAGAGATGAAAGGCAAAGAAAACTGATTTCAGAAATAAAGTGTTTGAGCTACTCAATTTTCTTACTACTGAAACAAGAACACATACTGCCATTTATAGTCTTACAGTGAACTACTTAAGCTAAAATAAACAACTAACTAATAATGAAAAAATATGGGAAAAGTGGTAAACAAGACCCACTACAATAAGAAGATAATTCATTGACTAGGTAAAAACTTAAACCAACTAATCCTAAGAACCAGACTCACAAACTGATTTTTGGAACTTAATTAATTTATAGAATTAGTCAACACACCTCCTTTCTGCAAAATCACACTCTCATTTGTTGTCTGAAGAAGTCATGCTTGTTGTGAAGAAGGAATTTGTATGAATATCATCAACTAGATCATTTGTATCACAAAATTTCAATGAGATTAATCCACCAACAACTGGACCGCGAATGAATTGATAATGGATGTTGATGTTCTTCGTCCTATTGTGAAAAGAAGGATTTTTTTTTAATAGCAATTGTCACCTTGTTGCCACACAATATTTCAGTTGGGCCAATCTTCTCTTGTTGAAAATCCACTAACAATTTCCTTAACCAGATAGCTTGACAACATCCGGAGATGATAATCTTACTCTATCTAGTTTCATTGAACTCCATGAGATTCCTCCAGAAAAAGACTAAAAATATTCCCAGTTGTTCTCCTGTGATTTTTCAAGCTACCTTCCCAATCACTATCACTAAAACTAAGAAATATGCAATCTGATACTTTTGATTAACAAATGTATAAAATATCTTCATCTGCAAAGAGGCATTGGCATGCTTTAGCTTAATTTATATTAAATTTCATAGCATTTTTCTAGTAGAAGTCTCACCATATGATCAATTTGAATTAGTATAAAATTCATCACCGATAGATGAAGAATTTAATTCAATACACAAAATTTTAGTTAGATTCAAGTTATTAGGTAAAGCTAAATATAAATTTTTACCCTAAATATTTTATCTTTTTGAATTTAGCTTTTAAGGGTAGAAAACTCAATCAACATATTAAAGATTATTTTTTTCAATAAACATTTAACATTTTAAAATTCTATTTTATCTTTTTGAATTTAGCTTTTAAGGGTAGAAAACTCAATCAACATATTAAAGATTATTTTTTTCAATAAACATTTAACATTTTAAAATTCTTGTGTTCATAATATAATGATTTCTATGAATGTGCATTGTACGATAATGGCATGTAAATTATATTAAGTAGTTGCAAAAAAAAAAGAAATTTGTGTGAATGCAATTGATTTAATAACATCAATGAAAGACAAGTGTTTTAAATCAAATTATATTTTTAAATAGTTAGAAAGGATAATTATGATGTAACCTAAAGGATATGTGCCTATTAACAAAATATTCAATTATAGAAAGTTTGGGTCCTGAAAATCCTTGGCAATATAAATTTATAGAATGCTACCCCAAAACTTCAAGATAATAATCAAAAAAAGCTAAAACATTTATCACATGAATAATTTTGACCATTGTAATTTTAACGGTGGGTTATTCTTATGTACAAGTTTCCTTACGACTAGTGGTCTCAAACCATGAGTCATATTATGACTTGTTGGATCAACAAATGAAAGGCAAAGAAAACAACTTTCAGAAATAACATTTTTGAACTGCTCAATTTTGTTACTACTGAATAAGAACACATACTGCAATTTATCGGCTTACGGTTAAATACTTAAGCTAAAATAAAGCATCTACCTAATAATGGAAAAACATGGGGAAAGCGGTAAACATGATACACTAAAATAAGAAGATATTTCATTGACTAGGTAAAACATAAACCCAATAATCCTAAAAACCAAACTCACAAACAGATTTTTTGCAACTGAATTAAGTAGAAGAATTAGTCAACACTCCTCCTTTCTTTAAAATCACAAACGCTCATTTGTTGTCGGAAAAAAATCATTCTTGTTGTGCAGAAGCGATTTCGTAAGAACATGAGCAACATGATCATTTTTGCGTCAAAATTTCAATGAGATTATTCTACAAACAACTCGATCGCGAATGAAGTAATAACAAATGTTGATGTGCTTCGTTCTACTATGAAAAGTAGGATTTTTTTTGTCATAGAAATCGTCTCCTCCTTGTCACAATCATATTTCACTTGGACTAATCAACTTTTGGTTAATTTCCTGCGATTTTCCAAGCTACCTGCTCAATCACTATCAGTAAAGCCAAGTAATATAAAATCTGATACTTTTTTTATTACCCAATTCTGTAACTTGTTATGCCAGAAACATATCACAAGATCCTTTTGGTTGCACCTAGGTGTTGCTTCGAAAGACTATGCATGAACCTTGAAAACAAACTGACAAAGAATGCTATATCGGGCCTTTTGTGGTATAAGTAGTTTAGACTAAGCTTCTAAAGTAAGAAGCATTTGTTGCACCTGTACCATCAATAAGTACCAGTTTCTCATTGATATTCATGGGTGCGGGAGATGGATTACAATTCATCAAGTTGAACTTCAGTAAAGTTCAATAGCATACTTTCTCAGTTAAATAAAATTCCATGCAAACTTCGTCTCACCTCAAGCCCAAGAAAATAATGCAGCATACCCAAATCGGACATCTCAAATTTACTCATCATGCAACTCTTAAATTCATAAACAATTAATTCACAAGAGCCCATATATATAATATCAACATAAAGACAAAAAAGAAAAACATCACCATTACCTCGCTTCTTTACATAAGTGTAGGATCATTCTCACTTCTTTTGATCTGCTGCTCTTGAAAAAAATAATCAATTTTTTTATACCATACCCGTGGAACTTGCATTAGACCATAGAATTTCTTCTTCAGTTTGTATACTTTGCTCTTCTGTTCACTAGAGATGAAGCCTTCAGGTTGGGAGACATATACGTCTTCATGTAAGTCACTATTTAGGAATACAGACTTAACATCAAATTGGTACACAAGCCAACCAAGTTTAGCCGCCAAGCCTAGAGTAGTTCTAACATTTTCGAAGTGAGATATTGTTAAGAATGTCCCTTCAAATTCGATCTCTCGTATCTTGGAATATCTTTTTGCAACATGTCGAGCTTTATCCCTTTTGATACTTCCATCAACATTGTACATTTTGAAAATCTACTTTAGCTCGATAACATTCTTCCCTTTAGGAAAATCAACTAACTCCAAGGATTGGTTTTTCTCAATGGCTTGAATCTCTTCAATCATTGCATTTTGCCACACAGGTTGCTTTGTAGCTTCTTCATAACATGTTGGTTCAGTAGCTAACTAGGAAAAACTACAAGATGCATAAACATCTTTCAATGAACAAAACTTCATTGGTGGCGTTTCGCTGGATGAAGCCGAAGATTGAGAATGAGAATGAGAGCTTGTTGGAATAGAATTGTTATTGCTGCTACTAAGAGTATAAATATTAATATTACTATTGGAACGAGGGGAATTATCAGAACCTGTTGATTCAAGAATTGTAGTATGCTTTCCTTCTGATTGAATAGGAATATGGACTACTGAATCTTCTTTCTCGCCATTCCACTCCCAGGCTGCTTCTTTATTAAAAAGAACATTCCTATTGATAACCACTTTGCCAATAGTTGGATTATATAGTCCATATTCTCTGGATTGAGGACTATAACCAATAAAAATGCATTTCTCATATTTTTCATTTAGTTTAGAACATACATTAACCAAAGCATTAGCTATACAACCAAAGACTTTCAAGTGGCTAACTCTTTGTTTCAAACCCGTCCAAGCTTCGTATGGAGTTCGATCCGAAATAACTTTTGTTGGAGAGATGTTTATGAGGTACACATCTCTAACGGTTTCTTCTCTCCAAAAGTGAATTGGAAGTTCCCTTCCATTAAATAAGCTTATAGCTGTCTCAACCACCGTGCAATTTTTTTAGCTCGACAACTCCATTTTGCTGAGGCAAGTATGGTGCAGTAAGCTCCCTGAAAATTCCATTTACATAAAAAAATAAATTAAAATCATTAGATTAAAATTCACCACCATGATTTGTGCGAAGAGCTTATATCTTGCAACATTTTTACTTCTCCACAAGTACCTTGAATTCCCTTAAATTCTCAAATGATTCAGATTTGAACTTCAGAAGGTAAGCCCAACTCATACGGCTGTAGTCATCAGGAAACAAAAGAAAATACCGACTCCCACCAAGTGACTCAGTCTTCATTGGTCCACACAAGTCTGTATGTTGATAACACTTAAATTACTAACCAAAATAATTAAATGAGTAAGCAATTGCTAACAATATAAATACCCAACAAAAGAGTCAGGGTCGAATCCACAAGGAGTGATCTAAAGATAAGTATTCAATTATGACATTAAGATGCAAACGAATTCATTGTCGCAATTAGGACAAATGGGTGGATGATTGCACCAAATTGAATAAAAGGGTTTTGGAATCAATTATCACAATTCAACTAAAAACATAGATTTAAACAAGTATGAGACGATCTAGGAGTGTGGGAGTTTGTGTCTATAATGTCAATAAGGGGTACATGTGCTAGCCCATTAATGATAAACATGGATAGGATGTGTAATTTTTAATGACACAAATCTTCTTTCGATCTCAAAGTATCATACCATAGAATATCCTTTCGGTCTCATCTATGTAAATCTCAAATCGACCCAATACCTTACTAAAATCTTCTCTTTCGAGCAGATTTGACATTTTGCCAAGGATTTGACCTTTCAAGGTATGTAAGTTGTCAAAGTGATGAGTTATCTCACCCTCACACCAATCATGAGTTTCCCATTCAAATTCGTTCACAAGATTTCATATATTGAGTTTCTTGATGAGTTTTCTTGATGAGTTTTTCTTGAAGTTTTGTTTTTCATTCGTTATTAATGAGGTTTGATGAGTTCTTGAGGCGAGGGTTATAAGTTTGAGGCTTGTTCTTGAGGATATTTGAGTAGATTTTTTTAACTTATGTTGGTTATACGAATAGAAGAGAATTTGGAAGAAACCAATCGATTTTAGGTTATTTAGGGCAAAAATTCGAGAATAAAAATTCGTCGGAACTTTTTGGAAAAAGGGCTGAGGTGCCGTGCCCCCGATGCACCACCAGGGTTAGCGTGGGGCGCCAACAGGGCTAGCGTAGGGTGCAAGCAGTGCACCAGAGTGCGCCAGAAACCAGCCCCAGTAATGGGAGGCCTGGTGCGGCGCGCCACCCCTGCGCCACAAGCGTCAGACCACTTTTCTTCTTCGTTCTCGTTCCGCACTTGTTCCTTTCAGTCGAGCTTCCTTTCCCTTCTTAATCCCAAATATTTAAACCTTTATTAATCCTCGAAAGGTCTTGTATATCATGAATCATAACTCTTCAATTTACATTTTAATTTCTAGGAAAGATTAAGAGTTAAGTTTGAGAGAACCTTTTGAGTCATTTTGAGGAGTCTTTGACAAACTTTTAAACATTGTTATAAGACTTGAGTACTTGAGTATGAGGATGAGGATATTTAAATTAACATTTTCAAAATGAATATAAGGGGACTAAGTATTCTCAAGAGTAAACATTTTACATTTTACATTTAACAGGAGAGGAAACTTCTATTTCCAAATGAGTTCATGAGGAGTTTTTGAGCATAATCTCTTTTAAGAGAACCTTTTGAGTAATAATCTCAATGTTTGAGGATGAGGAAATGTTTTTAAACATATGGACATGAGTTATATTATTGGTAGTAGTATTGAACAACTATATGAGGACGAGTTCAGACAACTCAAAGTCCTCATAAACCATGTATACCAACATGGGTAAAGGGTAATACTTTTTTGATGATTCCTAATTGCTTTTTAAGCATAACTTAGTGGATCCACTTAGTTGAGGATTTCCTACACTCCAGCAAGGTATAGGACAGATCTGGCAGCGTGGGACAGATGATGTATCATCACATAGCTCATAGTGATGGTTGCAAGTTAGAGAATCTCCTAAATAAGAGTAAAGAGTTTATTCATGAGTTTTCATATACATTGAAATGTTTTCTATTATTTTAACAGCTTTCTTTATACTGCACCTTTATTTTTGCTTTTATATTGAATTGAGTTAAGTACTTCTGAATTGAGTTGAGATGAGGTAAGTATGTTTTCTTTTATCAGTTCAGGCTTATGTATTTTCTTTAGAGTTACCCTTGCATGCTCATACATTCCATGTACTAACTCCATTTGTCCTACATATTTCATGATGCAGATACAGGTAATCACGGTCATCAGCAGGCGCTCCATTGATACCACTTGTTGTTCAAGAGTTCCTTGGGTGAGCCTCCTTGCTTAGGATGTCTTGGTTCTTGTCCCAACTTCCATCATAGTTGTTAGAAGTTTCATAGACAGTAGTGTTTTGAAAAGTCTGTTTCATTTTCAATTGTTAATGCTCCAGACTTGAGTTGCCTCTTTTGGCCAGTTGAATGTTAATAAATATTTTGAGTTATTTATTTTGAGACTTCTGAGAAACCATTACTTTTGAGTTCATATATTGTTGAGTAAGTCTTCTGTTGAGTACTGAGCCAGTCCAAGTGTTCACTTGGGGATCAACAATGTTTCTCGAGTGTCGGCCACGTCTAGGGTGTAGGCTCGGTGCATGACAAACATGTTATCAGAGAACAGAGTTCAGAGTCCCAGGTTGTCTATGAAGTCGTGTCTTTAGAGTCCTAGTTATCGGTGTGAAGCGCGACAAATCTATCATTAGGAGGCTAGAACATTTCGGAAATATCTCACTTCTTTCATACTCTTTTCGTGCGATAGAGTTTAACTCTATAAAAGTTTCTTTCTAATTCGTTCTTGCATGTATCTTTCAGATCATGCCTCTACGAAGAGTTGTTCCATGTTGTCCTTTTAGTAGAAATGTTGATCCCCAGGATCAAGGGGTATCCAATGCACCAAAATTGCAACCCCAAGGAGAGGTCACTAATGCGGAGTTCCGAGATGCTACTCGGATGTTGAGTCAAGTGGTTACCAACCAAGCAGGACAATAGAGAGGCTTTCGATAGGATATGGCTGATACATCCAGGATCCGTGATTTCTTGAGGATGAATCCTCCGGACTTCACTGGTTCAAGTGTCATTGAGGATCCAAAAAACTTCGTGGAAGAGTTATAGAAAGTGTTTGAGGTGATGCATGTTTCAGATGCTGAGCGTGTGGAACTAGGTGCATACCAACTCAAGGGTGTTTCTAGGATCTTGTATGACCAATGGAAGAAGAGTAGAGATGAAGAGGCACCAATTGTGAGTTGGGCTGTGTTCAAAAGTGCCTTCATGGGGTGTTTCTTTCCCCTGAACTGAGAGAGGCAAAGGTAAGAGAATTTATCACTCTTAAGCAGGAATCCATGAGTGTGCATAAGTACAGCCTCAAGTTCACTCAACTATCCCACTATGCTCTGGAGATGGTTGCTGATATGAGGATCATGATGAGCTTGTTTGTGCCTGGGTTGTCTCGCTTGTATAGAAAATAGGCTAAGGCAGCTATGTTGATAGGGGACATGGACATAGCAAGGCTTATGATCCATGTACAACAGGTTGAGGAAAAAAAGTTGAGAGATAGGGAGGAGTTCCGCAACAAGAAGGCTAAGACAGCCGGTAATGAGTCCGGGCAGCAGAAAGGTAATGCGAACCTGTCATCTTTTCAACAAAAACCAACAGGACCTGCACCATCATCTGCTAGTGCCTCTGCACTAAATAATAGAGGTGAGTGCAGAAATCAGAGTTCGTAGAACTTCAGAGCTAGACATGCTCAATCTCAAGGTAGTGTGCCTCAAGGGGCTAACTGGGCCCCCACTTATGCTAAGTGTGGTGAAACAACCCAGGAGCGTGTAATAATGGCTCCACTGGTTGCTTCAAGTATGGTTAGATAGGTCACTTAATGAGAGAGTGCCCTAAGAGTAGGCAGGGTAATGGTAATGGGGAAATATAGGCCAATATTCTTCAATAGCTTCGCCAGACAGAGCTGCACCTAGAGGAGCTACTTCAGGGATAGGCGGAGGAGCAAACCATCTGTATGCTATTACTAGTTGCCAAGAGAAAAAAAATTCACCTGATGTTATCACTGGTATGATCAAAGTCTTTACTTTTGATGTGTATGCATTGTTTGATCTAGGTGCGAGTCTATCTTTTGTGACTCCGTATATTTCTATGAGTTATGATAATCTTTCCGAGCAACTTCTTGGGCCCTTCAGTGTTTCCATACCTGTTTGTGAGTCTATTCTAGCTGAGAGAGTTTATCATGATTGTGTCATTTCTATCAATCACAAGGACACCATGGCTGACTTAGTCGAGTTAGATATGGTGGACTTTGATGTTATTCTAGGTATGGACTAGCTTCATGCTTGTTATGCGTCAGTTGATTGTAGAAATCATGTAGTTAAGTTCCAGTATCCAAATGAGCTAGTTATAGAGTGGATGAGTAGTTCAACTATGCCTAAGGGTCGTTTCATTTCATACCTTAAGGCCAGAAAGTTGGTTTCCAAGTGGTGCATCTATCACTTAGTCTGAGTTGATGACTCTATTGTTGAGACACTGCCTATTCAGTAAGTTCCTATTGTGAGTGAGTTTCCAAAGGTCGTTCCCAATTATCTTCCTGGAGTCCAACCTGAGAGAGAAATAGACTTTGGCATAGATATTTTTCCTGATACTCGACCTATCTCTATTCCTCCGTATAGAATTGCTCTCACTGAGTTGAAAGATCTTCTTGATAAAGGTTTTATTCGACCCAGTGTGTCACCTTGGGGCGCTCCGGTCTTATTTGTGAGGGAGAAAGATGGTTCCCTTAGGATTTGTATTGACTACCACTAATTGAACAAGGTTACTATAAAGAATAAGTATCATCTTCTGAGAATTGAAGATCTCTTCGATCAACTTTAGGGTGCCACCTATTTTTCTACGATATACCTCAAATCTGGCTATCATCAATTGAGGGTAAGAGAAAGCGATATTTCAAAGAAAGCTTTCAGGATCCGTTATGGTCATTGTGAGTTTCTAGTTATGTCTTTTGGTTTGAGTATTGCACCTGTAGTGTTCATGGACTATAAGAATAGAGTGTTTAAGCCTTATCTTGATATGTTTGTTATCGTATTCATTGATGACATCCTAATCTATTCGAGGAATAAGGAAGATCATGCTAGTCATCTTAGAGTAGTTCTCCAAACCCTAAGGGATAATGAGTTCTATGCCAATTTTTCTAAGTGTGAGCTTTGGCTTGACTCTGTGGCGTTCTTAGGCCACATTGTGTCTGGCTAAGGGATTCGAGTTGATACTCAAAAGATTGAGGCAGTGTAGAACTGGGCCAGACCTACATCTCCATATGATATTAGAAGTTTCTTGAGATGGGCTGGTTATTATATGAGGTTTGTCGAGGGGTTTTCATCTATTTCATCCCCGTTGATAAAGTTGACTCAGAATACAATGAAGTTTCAATGGTCTGAAGCTTGTGAGAAAAGCTTTCAGGAATTGAAAACGCGGTCGACTACTATCCTAGTATTGACCCTATCGGAGGCTACATAACGTTTTGTTGTGTATTGTGATGCGTCCAGAGTTGGACTTGGTTGTGTGTTGATGCAGAATGACAAAGTTATAGCTTATGCCTCCAGACAGTTTAACATTCACGAGAAGAATTACCGACTCATGATCTAGAAGGCCGTTGTAGTGTTTTCTTGTAAAATATGGCATCATTATCTCTATGGTGTTCATGTGGATGTGTTCACCGATCACAAGAGTCTTCAGTGGGTGTTCAGTCATAAAGAGCATAATCTCTAATAGAGGAGGTTGTGGGAATTACTCAAGGATTATGGCATGAGTATTCTCTATCACACAGGTAAGGAAAATATTGTTGCCTATGCTTTGAGCAGGTTGTCTATTGGTAGTACTGCCCATGTTGAGGAAGACAATAAAGAGTTAGAAAAAGATGTGCATAGATTTGCACGATTGGGAGTCCGATTGTTGGATTCCAACGAAGGTGGAGTGGTGGTGATGAATGGGGCTGAATCATCGCTATTGTCTGAAGTGAAGAAGAAATAATACCAAGACCCTATTTTGCTTTAATTGAAAGCAAATGTTCATAAGCAGAAAGTGATGGCTTTTGAACAAGGGGGAGATGGTTTATTGATGTATCAAGGTAGATTGTGTGTACCAAGGGTGGATGAGCTCCAAGAGAGGATCATGGGAGAAGCTTATAGCTCAAGATATTCGATCCATCCTGGTTCCATAAAGATGTATCGTGGCTTGAGAGAAGTCAATTGGTGGAGTAGTATGAAAGGGTGTATTGTAGAGTTCATTGCTAAGTGCCCAAATTTCCAACAAGTCAAGGTATAGCACCAAAGGCCCGGTGGTATGGCTCAGAAAATAGTTCTTCTGGAATGGAAGTGGGAGATGATCAATATGGATTTCATTACCGGTTTACCGCGCTCTTGCAGACAACATGATTTGATTTGGGTGATTGTAGACCGGATGACTAAATCAGCTCATTTCTTACCCGTAAAGATGACCTTCTCAGCAAAAGATTATGTGAGATTATATATTCAAGTGATAGTGAGACTTCATGGAGTTCCAGTGTCGATCATTTTAGATAGAGGTGCACAATTCACCGCATAATTCTGTAAGTCTTTTGCAGAAAGGTTTGGGTTCGAAGGTAATTGGGATCATCACTTACCTCTCATAGAGTTTGCTTACAATAATAACTATCACTCTAGTATCCAGATGGCTACTTATGAGGCCATTTATGAGAGAGGATGTAGATCTCCTATTGGATGGTTTGAGGTTTGTGAAGGTGGGTTGATAGGTCCATACTTAGTTCATCAAGCTATGGAGAAAGTGAAGATCATTCAAGAAAGGTTGAAAACAATGAAAAGTCATCGGAAATCCTATACTGATGTTAGGAGAAGAGAGTTAGAGTTTGAGGTGGATGATTGGGTGTACTTGAAGGTTTCACCCATGAAGGGTGTTATGAGATTTTGTAAGAAGGGGAAGCTCAGTCCCCGGTATATTGGTCCTTACAGGATATCCATGAGAATTGGCAAT
Organism: Solanum etuberosum; assembly: GCA_029582245.1. Lineage (NCBI taxonomy): Eukaryota > Viridiplantae > Streptophyta > Magnoliopsida > Solanales > Solanaceae > Solanum > Solanum etuberosum. The sequence continues at coordinate 41,855 of JAJONR010001626.1, read as the reverse complement.
GTAGCTTATGACTTGGAGCTACCGTCAGAGTTAGCAACAGTCCATCCGGTATTCCACATTTCAATGTTGAAGAAGTGTATGGGGCGATCCTTCACTTATTAAACCTACTGAGGATAGTGGTATTAAGGACAACCTATCTTATGAGGAGATACCCGTTGAGATACTTGATCGTCAAGTTCGCAAGTTGAGAACCAAGGAGGTAGCATCAGCCAAGGTCTTATGGAGGAATCAGTTTGTTGAGGAAGCTACTTAGGAGTCTGAGGAGGATATGAAGAAGAGATACCCACATCTCTTTTCTTCTGGAGAAATTCCAGACCAAGGTAATGACTTTTTGTGAAACACTTTTTGACTTGTTATGCTATGTTGTGTTAAATTACATGTTGGGTTTTTGAGCTGGGTCTTAGATGTTGCCACTCTTAGTTCTATTTAGAGTCATCTCATTTAAGGATGAATGTTCCCAAGGGGGAGATATTGTAACACCTCGATCTTAGAAAGAGCTATTTTTAGAATGAACTAAACTAGCAATAGCTAAATTGAGATTTGGGCAAGTTTGTCTTCAATTTTGAGTTTTTTGGTCAACATAAAATGACCATAACTTTCAGTACAAGATGAGTTAGGCGTCCCATGAGATATCAAATGAAAGATCTTTGAGTCCTCTTTCCAACGCCACAAAGTTTGCTAAATTCCAAATTTGGATGAGAGAGATATGCCCGGTTGAGTTTAGCATGTCCAGTTAAGGAAATTCATATGAATTAAGGAGGGGTATTTTGGTCTTTCCCTTACCCTCACTAGCCCTACACATTTTTACCCAAATTAGGGGTCAAATCTGATTAAAATCAGTTTACGCTAAAGTGTAAAAATGTTTGGAAGTCTAGGGAAAAGTTCAAGAGGAGAAAGGGAGAAAATCTTCAAGCGTTCAAGATTTCTTGCAATCTTGGAGAAATTTTGCAAAGGATTTGATCCTTTCGAGGTATGTAAGTTTTCAGGGTGATGGTTTAGTTCACCCCCATGCCAATCATGTGTTTCCCATTCGAATTCGTTCACAAGATTTCGTATATTGAGTTTCTTGATGAGTTTTCTGTAAGTTTTGTTCTTCATTCGTTATTAGTGAGGTTTGATGACTTCTCGAGGTGAGGGTTGTTCTTGAGGAGATTTGATTAGATTTTCATTTGCTTATGTTGGGTATACGAATCCAAGAGAGTTTGGAAGAAACCAATCGATTTTAGGTGAATTAGGGAAAAAAATCGAGAGGAATAATTCGTCGGAACTTTCTGGAAAAGGGCTGGGGCGCCGCGTCCCCGATGTGCCAGCAGGGCTGGCGTAGGGCGCCAGCAGAGTGCCTGAAACCAGCTGCAGTAATGGGAGGCCTGGCGCGGCGCGCCACCCCTGCACCACAAGCGTCAGACTAGTTTTCTTCTTCGTTCTTGTTCCGCACTTGTTTATTTGAGTCAAGCTTTCATTCCCTTTTGAATCCTAACTATTTAAACCTTCATTAACCCTCTATAGATCTTATATATCATGAATCATAACTATTGAATTTACATTTCAAATTCAACGAAATATTAAGAGTCAAGTTTGAGAGAACCTTTTGAGTCATTTTGAGGAGTCTTTGAAAAACTTTTAAAACTTATTTTAATACTTGAGTACTTGAGTATGAGGATGAGGAGAGTTAAATTCACATTTTCAAAATGAATGTAAGGGGATTAAGTATTCCCAAAAGCAAATGTTTTACATTTAAAAGGAGAGGAAACTTCAATTTCCATATGAGTTTATTAGGAGTTTTTGAGCATAATCTCTTTTAAGAGAACATTTTGAGTAATAATCTCAAACTTTGAGGATGAGGAAATGATTTTAAACACATTATCATGAGTTATATTATTGGGAGTAGTATTGAGCACCGATATGGGGATAAGTTCAGACAACTCAAAGTCCTCATAAACCATGTATTCCAACATGGGTAAAGGGTCATACTTTTTAGATGATTCCTTATTGTTTTTTAAGCATAGCTTAGTGGATCCACTTAGTTGAGGATGTCCTATACTCCGGAAAGGTATAGGACAGTTCTGGCAGCTCGGGCGAGACTCTGTATCATCGCATTGCTCATAGTGATGGTTGTCGGTTAGAGAATCTCCCAAAAAGAGTAAAGAGTGTATTTATGTATTTTCATATACATTTAGTTGTTATCTATTGTTTTAAAAACTTTCTTTATACTGCACATTTATTGTTGCTTTTATAGTGAATTGAGTTGAGTATTTCTAAGTTGAGTTGAGTTGAGACGAGGTAAGTATGTTTTCTTTTATCAGCTAAATCTTATGTCTGTTCTTTAGAGTTCCCCTTGCATGCTCGTACATTCCATGTACTGACGCAATATGGCCTGCATCTTTCATGATACAGATATAGGTAATCAGGGTCATCAACAGGCACTCTGTTGATACCACTTGCAGTTCCAGAGTTGTTTGGGTGAGCCTCCTTGCTTCGGAGGCCTCCACATTTACTTTCAGTCGTATTAGGATGTTGTGGGTCTTGTCCTGACTTCCATCATAGTTTTCAGAGGCTTTATAGACAGTAGTGTTTTGAGAAGTCTGTTTCATTTTCAATTGTTAATGTTCCAGACTTGAATTGCCTCTTTTGGCCAGTTTAATGTTTTTAAATATTCTGAGTTATTTATTTTGAGACTTCTGAGAAACCTTTACTTCTGAGACCAAGCATTCACTTGGAAACCAACAACGGTTCTCGAGTGCCGGCCACGTCTAAGGTGTTGGCTCGAGGGGGTGACATCAACCCTCAATTGTAAATTACCAGATTGTTCAACAGCCAAAAACTAATAGAAAAGTAGTAAAAGTCTATTTCTAAATATGAAAAAGTTAAAATAGGTAAAAAAGATATTGAAGATACATTTTCGCTCTCCTTTGGGCTATTTATAATATCCCCAAAAATAGTCTGAAATTTCATGTGACACCTGATCGGTGACATTAGTTGGGCATTAATTCATGATTCAGCAGATCGTCTTTCTATTCTAAGCTCTCCCTTTCTTAGCTTTACGCTTAAGGTGTTTGAACCTCAGTCTTCCCCTACCCTCCTTATGTTTCCTTGCGTATCATTTGAGGATGAATGTTCCTAAGGGGAAGATATTTTAACACCTCAAAAATTGGGAAAGAAAGAAAAGAAGTTCTTTTGGGTTATAGGCTGTGCCTAAGGGTCCCATCTATGAACCGTAAAAGCTTCTAGGGTCCGTAGATGGAAACCGTAGGAAGAGGGAAAATAATTTTCTAAATTAAAGTCCAGTACCCTTTTTTTACGGTTCACCAGGATGGCCCGTCATCCCATGTGCGAGCCGTATATAGGTCTCGTAGGTAGGTCCTAAACTTAGTTATATTTTAAGCGGAAAAATTAGTTTCTACGGTTGGTATCTATGGACCATAGAAAGAACTCTGAGTCATAGATAGGATATGTCAGAAGTGGTCCAAAACAATGGGTTCTAAACTTTTGTACGGTTGACCAGTACAGTCCGCAGAAATACATACGGACTGTAGGTCCAAACCGTAGAGAGGGTTCGATAGTTATTTTTCAAGGGCTTTAAGGTGTTTTCCTAATTGTTTTAAACCAATACTATATCATTTTGTCTACTACCCTAAGCCCTATATAAATCTTTTAAGTTCTAAAGATACCCACTTGAATCCCATTCTCCTATTTCCACACTACTTAGCCAATTCATCCTCCCCAAATTCTCTCAACCTAAGGAAGAAGAAGAAGAGCTAGGGTTCCATTCAAATATTCAATCTCCATTCTTTTTGTGATCTAAGTATCAAGGTATGTGGGTATTCACCCATGGAGTCCTTTCCTCCATGGGGTCCCCGAAGGTTCATATGTTCCAATTAAACTTTAATTGATCAAATTAGGGTTTCAATTCAATAACTTTGGATTTCATCCAATTATGATTTATTATTGTTGATTAAGTCTTCTAATGCATAATTTGATGTTAATCTATGATATTTAGTTGAAATTACATTTACCCATGCCTAAATTATGTTTTTTCAACTATTAACTATGGAACTATAAAGATATGCATGTTTTTATGAAATGATTATAAATAATTTGGGGAATGCTTTGAAAGGATTGCATCAATGCTATTGTGAAAGGATTTCTCACTTACTATGATGATCACGATTCAGAAAGGTATTTCTCACAAATGAATTCACATTGGTGAAAGGTTTTCTCATCCAGGTTGAATTATTGTTAAGGAGCTATTCTATATTTTGATCTTGAAAGTATGGATCGGTATTGATCATCGCCTTTCCTATTTTAAAATGATTATTGAGTTTTATCTATTCCATTGTGATTTAAACTTAGAACCGAGAGGGCCTTGATGTAGAGGCTCAAGTAGGATAGTCTCTAGTAGCAACCTCTAGTCCCAAACTATGTGCCCCTGTAGGATTGACTTAAAAGGACCTAGCTAGTGGATCCACTTTAGCAAATGATAATATATACGTACTCTACATTGGTTAGTAGAATCCCCTTCTTTCCGTAAGAGGGATATACCGAATTTCACTATATAGCTCTCATAGTCGGCTAAATCTAAAATACCACAAAATGACTATGTTTGTTCAAAGTTTTCTTATCTCCTTTATGTTAATGTATTTGACCATATTTCAATATTCACATGTCCTTTATTCTTCAAGTCTTTAAATGTTCAAAGAATGATCATGCCTACATGTTTTCAGTCATTCATGCTATTATGTCTATTTTAATGCATATTTCCATATACTTAGTACATTCCATGTACTAATGCAAACTTGTGCCTACATTATTTCACTGATGAAGGGTCCGACGCTCCTATCCCTCACTCTCGTGGCTAGTATGTTCCATTGACTTTGAAGATTGGTGATTCCTCATGTTCCGAGGACCGAGATTCATTTATAGCTTTATGTCATGTCTGTTTTTAGACCTTGTATGTTATTTATAGGTTACGTCCAATTTACTTTCCTTATGATGTATTAGATGGATTATTGAGACAGATGTAAGACTTCTGATTTACTACAATAATTCTTTGAAATATGAAATGATGTCTTTTGAACTCTTTACTTCTTTTATCCTGTATGATGTATGTTAAGTGGCTTGTGTAGGGCCTCTCAGGGTCCTATACGCCATGTTACGCCTAGGGTGTACTTTGAGTCGTGTCAGCAATGCACAAAGATGAGTCCCTAAATAAGGTTAGGTAAATGTTAGATTCTGTAACATTAGGGGGAGGGATGATAAGGAACTGGAAAATAAGTTATACATAATGAATTATTATTGTTATTTGTATGATCCTCATTGAAAAAATATTTAAGTCAATTGTAAGAAAAACTCAATGACCCTATATTAGAATCCAATTCTAAATTCTCCAAGGAAAGGTCTTGAAAGGACATACTTTATGGCACGCCCGAAACGTGATATAGAGATAAATCGATTCGAAAAATTAAAATTCTTGAAAAAGTAGAAGATGAGGAGAAAATTACTATGATGGTCATAATCATGAGACAAGTGTCATAGAAAGAGCACCACGACATAACAATCCATAAAACCTTTGAAAAGGTTCAGCCACCTGAAAATGATGAAAAAATAAAGAGAACTCGACAAGTTATGTCATAGTAGAGTCGATATCAAATAATCGTTGATGATATCTTTAATATAATATAGCACTCAAAATTATATACAATAATGAGGATCTTGATTTCAAATCTGTCAACACATGTGGACAGATACATGATTGGCGAAAGAAAATACATAACTCAAGTATATTTTATTTCACTTGAAAAAGTAATATTTTGAAGATAATGTCTGTGGGGGTATAAATAGATTATTATGCGACAAGTAAAATTGTAAGATATAAAGTATGGAATGTGCCTTAGGGCGTAAAGATTTTTCGCAAAATTCCTGACATTATTTTATGGAGATGTGATCTCTTGTGATGGATGCAATGAGATTTCTACGAGTCGCATAATAGTATATTTATACCCCCACTGACAATATATGAAAAATTTAAATATGTATAATTGATTTTCATGTCTATCTTGATAAATAAAGATTATATGAAAATCCCCGAAGGTTATGAGATCGCTTAACATAAAAATCAATTTTGATTTCATTAAAATGGTTAGGATATACCATGTCGTAGTGCAATTGATGCACTTCTGTATCCTGCGATTATTATTCATGGTATAATATTTTATTAATGTGCTTGAAAATATAACATTACTCCTATTGATAGAGATTATCGAATGGAATTAAATATTGATTTATACATTTGTTTATCTAACAGATCTTATAAAGGTTTATTCGTTATGAAACTGCAGAAAATCATTTGATATATATGAAGTATGATCTCAAGAAAGCTATTTATTTGTATTCGGAAATACCTTCATATTATATTATTCTACAAGATAGTCAAATAAAATATCTTTCACTTGACTATTGCTACAAAAAGTTGAATGAGAAATTTTTCTACACTGACGAGGTCACGGACTAACTAATTATCATTAGCTGAACTAAACATATCCAATTGACAAGAAAAAAATATTTCATGATAGACCGCATGATGGAACATCTTCATTAATGTCATTTTGTCACAAATACACAATCAATATCAATATTGGGAAGGCTAAGTACAAGATTGTGAGACATCCTTTACAAAAATTAAGTGAGGTTTTAATCGGGGGAAGTAAATACGCGCTGGACTTTTTTTCCCTTAATCAAGATTTTGTACCACTGGTTTTCTGTTAAGGTTTTTAATGAGGTAACTCTCAATGCGTAATACTAGATATGTGTACTCTTTTTCATTTAGTAGGACTTTTTCCCACAGGATTTTTCCTAATAAGATTTTAAAGAGACACATATTTATTGACGAACTCCAATAAGTAGTAAATACATCATATTGTAGATGTTGATTACATAGTTCTCATAAAAAGTTTAAAATCAAGAAGGCAACTTACAAACAGCTCCGCATGCTTATAAGCAAATTACAATCAGCTCCGCAAGAAGGTTCCTATAATCAACTTAAACCATAATGTTCTTATTAGCCACTTACAAGTAGCTCTGCAAGTAGTTTCTTACAATGATCTTACAAAATAACTTCTTTCTAGTGGTTTTTAATGGGCAGCAAACAATGCGTGTTACTACACTTTTTCTTTCACTATAATTTTTCTTTTACATGGATATCAAGGGGGAGTATTGCAAAATATGATGTCCACATGTTTTTCCTTTGTGCCCAAGAATATGGGTCCCACATATTCTTTGAGCCAATGTTTTTTTTCTTATAAATTTCCCCTTAATGTGGTGGAAAAGATATGAATAAAAGGTGAAATAAAAATAGCTCTCCCTTCCCTCTCTTCTTGTGTAGATTATTCTTGCACTATTTAATTATATTTATATCATAGTCTTTACTTTATAACAATTACATGTTTATATCAAAGTCCTAAAACTGATGATAAGTTGTTGAAGTATTTGATAAATATGTGTTGAAAAGCCTTATGTTGGGCTTGAACAAATTGAGAAAGTAAATTACAAAAGTTATTTCCCAAAGAAATTGGGGGGTAATGTTGGGAATGAAATCACGCCATTTCCATTTGATAAAGTTTCATTACCGCATGGTCATTTTTTATAGAAAAATTTAGGCCTTTTATTTATGTAAGAAAGAAGCTTAAACAAAAAAAAAAACTCATTTGGGTCTACTTTCCAAATCTACTTACTACACAAAAGAGATTGGGCCACCCAAAATGGAACAACCCCATCTCAATATAAAACAAAAGCAAAAAACAATCTTCCTTAGACATTTTTCTATGTAATAGGGTTTCCTATTCTCCGCCTTTTCTTCTTAATCGCACCAAAATACCTACCACACCTGAAAATGTTTGTCCTTAGGTACAACAAGACCTTCCATCTCGGTATGATGTGGCTAGTCAGTGTTATTTAGCTCTTCCCCATGCTCCGTTGTTGCTCAATTATGAACAGTAAGAATAAATATTCATTTCTGATTTGTATTTCTCCCTCGTCATTGATTCGGACCCTTGCATAGCAATTTTATTAGTAGCAGAAAGGTCTAGATATATCAACATAAGGAAAATGTCTTATTTTATAAATTTGTAAGAATAAATTAAGAAACCCTAATTTAAAATTTGAGAAAGGAGATTCATTTCTTAAGCTTCGATCATCTCCTATATAACCTCCATTGTGCATGTCACGCCCCGAAGCTACCCCCAGGACACGGACACGGGACCTAGGATCACGAGTGAACCCAAGCTAATCCTGAGCTGACATATTCTAAGCATACTAAATAAACTGAAGTAATGAAATAATGTGCGGAAGCTGAATCATGAGATAAACTCAAATGATGGGGAATACCCATAAACTATCTGAATATATAAAACTGAGAGTTTAACAACAACTGAAAGGTCAAACTCAAATGCTAAAGTTGATTCTAACTATGTCTGAAAATAGCCTCTAACTGACTAGAAGTGCTGGGACATGCCCCAGCTAAATCTAGCAAAAACTGAAACTAAGAATAAAAGCAAAAGAAACATGTCTGTCGTCCTTAGAGAATGAGGACTCACCACTAATAATACTGAGCTGGAGATCGGGAACCGATCTATGCGTGATTTGGAAGCTGAGAACCTGGACCTACATCACGAGAAGATATAGCGCAGAGTATGCGTCAGTACTTGAAAAGTACTGACCATGAAGGATATAGTAAAGATGAATAATAACATAACTGAACAAAGCATATCACTGAGCAATGATATAAGAAAAGCATGATACTATACTTCAAATACTGAACATAAACTAACTGAATGCAATGACCAAGTTTATTAAATGATGAGATAGAAATCTGACTGTAACTGATAACATGGTCAATGCAATAAAACATGACTGTGAGGGAGCTACTAATAACGAATATAAAACCACATGAGCTAAATGTGGAGTCCGATGTATACGCCCCATCGAGAGGACCCAATATACCCTGCCAGAGGTATAGAGGCATGACTGGCGTGATCACTAAAATGTAACGCCCACAGAGGGGACTTATAAGCCTATGGGGGCACGTAGTTCTGGGACTATTCGGGTATGCTGAACCCTAGTTCAACTCGGTAGTAAGTCTACTCCCAACTGATTATTTAAATAACACATTATGACTGAATTTCTGTAATACTGGATAGCTCAAAATACTGACATGCTAACTTAAAATGCAACATTAATGTACTGATAATGAAACATTCGAATCTGAGGCATGTATATCTGAAATAACTGACCTAGCATGTGTAATTCATGAACTAAAAGAACTACATAGCTAGGGTTCTGAGTTTATGAAAGCATCTACGCAAAACAATACTAAAATCATGATAGTCTGATTAGGAATATTAAAGTAACTAATTCATAATGATCTGCTGAAATTCTAGGAACCCTAGGTCTAGATAATATGAAGGGAATCAAGAATCTGACTGAATTCTAGGGACCTAATGGGTGAAAGGAACCCACTAGTGAAATCCTATACCTGGTGACAAATTTCACGGAGAAATCTTTTGATTTTGGGGCTGGAATTGAGAAAAACTCTTTGCGTTCTTGAACTAGGGCTTGGTCGACTCTTTCTCCTTCTTCTCATTCAACTTGATGAATTTTAGGAGAATAAGTTGACTTGGATAAGTTCCAATTTAGTTACTAGGCTAAAAATGATCAAAACCATGTAGTTTAGGGGTTAAACGACGTAGTTTAGTGGTCCAACGCATAGGGAAAAGACCAAACGACCCCTGACTTAAAAGTTGTCAGGGCCACCGATGGAACTGACTGATAGTCCGTGGACTGACCCACGGTCTGTGCTGGTCAACCGTCGACGGGGTTCTGGGACTAAGTTCTGGAGCCTCGATCCACAGACCAGGACCACGGTCCATGAGTCTGGCCGTGGGTCATGCCTTAAAGAAAATTCTAGGCTGATATTGCGGAGGGCTGCAGGTGGCCATCCACGGACCACCAACACAGGCCGTGGGTGGAAACCGTGGGTTGCACCTACAACTTCTGGAAATCTGCTGGTTCGGTCTGTTTTCGGATACGGGGTGTTACATTATCTCCCCCTTGGGAACATTCATCCTCAAATGAAGAATAAACTAGCTGGAGATGGAGGAAAAAAGCTACAAACCCTACCACTAAACACTGGAAACTAATTTCTGACTGAACTATGTTCCAAGAACATGCAAATACGCTGAAAATGCAAGTATAAACTGAAGGAACATGATACTAAGACTGAATCTACGGATGAATGACTGAAAAACTGAAGAGGAACTATTACCTCAAGCTGGAATGGAATCGGAAGGAAAGAGATGAGGATACTTGGCCTTCATGGCTGCTTCTGCTTCCCAAGTAGATCCCTCTACGGACTGACTCCTCCACAAAACCTAAACTGAAGCGACTTCTTTGTTTCTCGACCTTCTAACCTGATGATCAAGAATCTCAACTGGCACATCCTCATAAGTGAGACTATCTTTCATAGCCACACTCTCTAAAGGTACTATGGATGCTGGATCTCCCACACACTTCTTCAACAACGAAATGTGAAAAACCGGATGCACTGCTGCTAGTTCTTCTAGCAACTCTAACTCGTAAGCCACTTTACCAACCCTTTTCAAGATCTTGTAAAGGCCTACATATCTGGGACTGAGCTTCCCTTTCTTGCCAAATCTCATCATCCCTTTCATAGGTGACACTTTTATGAAAACCCAATCATCAACTTGGAACTCCAAGTCCCTTCTCCTTACATCTGCATAGGACTTCTGGCGACTCTGGGTTGTCTTAAGTCTATCTATGATGAGCTGCACTTTTTCCATAGCATCATGAACTGAATCTGGCCCTATCAAGACTGCTTCACCTACTTCAAATGAACCAACTGGAGATCTACATCTACGCCCATACAATGCCTCATAAGGGGCCATCTGAATGCTGGAATAGTAGTTATTATTGTAGGCGAACTCTATGAGAGGAAGGTGATCATCCCAACTACCCTTGAATTTGATCACACAATCTCTCAACATGTCCTCTATGGTCTGAATGGTACACTCTGCCTGACCATCCGTCTGCGGATGAAATGCTGTGCTAAGATTAACCTGAGTACCAAGACCTTTCTGAACAATTTCCTGAAATGAGAGGTAAGCTGAGGACCTCTATCTAAGATGATCGACAAATGAACCCTATGCAACCTGACTATCTCATTAATGTAAAGCTTTGTGTAGTACTACACCGAATGTGTAGTCTTAACAGCCAAAACGCGCGCAGACTTCGTGACTCTATCAACTATCACCCAAATGGAGTCATGTTAGCTGCGAGTACGAGCTAAACCTGTAATGAAATCCATGTTGATCACTTCCCACTTCCAAGTAGGAATGTTGATCTCTTGAGTCATACCCCCTGGTTTCTGATGTTCTACCTTCACTTGCTGACAATTGGGGCACTTAGCCACAAAATCCGCTATATCCCTTTTCATACCATTCCACCAAAAGACTTCCCGCAGATCACGGTACATCTTGGTGGCGCCTGGATGAATATAATACCTAAAATTATAGGCTTCTGCAGGAATTTGTTGTCTCAACTCACCCACCTTAGGAACACATAATCGACCCTAATAGGGAAGCACACCATCTCCCCCTTGGGAGAATACCTCAACTCTATGCTGATGAACTGCACCCTTTAGTTAAAGCAATATCAGATGACTGTCTTGCTTTTCCTTAACCTCCGCTACCAATGAATATTCTGACCCATTCTGAACTGTTACACCATCATCTGATATGCTCATAAGATGAACTCCCAAGCGAGCAAGCCTATGAACATCCTTTGCTAGTTCTTTTCTTTTTTCCTCAACATGTGTTACACTACCCATAGATAGTCTCCAAATCTTAAATACAAACACCACTGCTGCAAGCTCGAGGTCATGAGTCGGATAATTGTTCTCATGCACCTTAAGCTGTCTAGAAGCATATGTTATAACCTTACCTCGCTGCATCAACACACAACCTAGGCCTACTCTAGACGCATCACAATAGATAACATAACCGTCTGACCCTCTGGTAGAGTTAAAACCGGACATGTAGTCAACCTAGTTTTCAGTTCTGTGAAGCTCTTCTCACACTCATCTGACTATTGAAACTTAACCTTTTTCTGAGTCAACTTAGTCAATGGAGAAGCTATGGATGAAAATCCTTTCATGAACCTTCTATAATAACCAGCTAGACCCAAGAAACTTCTGATATCTGTAGGAGAGGTAGGTCTGGGCCATTGTTTCACTGCTTCTATTTTCTGAGAATCCACTTGGATCCCTTCGCTAGATACTATATGCCCGAGGAAAGCAACTGATTGCAACCAAAACTCACATTTGCTAAATTTAGAAAACAACTGGCGATCTTTGAGAGTTTGCAGAACAACCCTCAAATGAGTCACATGTTCTTCCTCGTTCCTAGAATAAATGAGGATATCATCAATAAAGACGATAACGAACAAGTCCAAATACTTCTTGAACACCCTATTTATCAAATCCATGAAAGTTGCAGGAGCAATGGTTAGTCCAAATGACATAACTACAAATTCATAATGACCATATCGAGTTTTGAATGCTATTTTTTGAATGTCACTATCTCTGACTCAGAGCTGATGATAATCGGATTTGAGGTCTATCTTCGAAAAATGACTAGCACCCTGAAGTTGGTTGAACAAGTCATCAATCCTGGGGATAGGGTACTTATTCTTGATTGTGACTTTGTTCAACTGCCGATAGTCAATGCACATTCTGAGAGAACCATCATTCTTTTGCACGAATAACACTGGCGCACCTCATGTAAAAATACTAGGTCTAATAAAGCCCTTATCTATAAGGTCTTTCAACTGCTCTTTCAATTCCATAAGCTCGGCTGGAGCCATTCTGTAAGAAGAAATAGAAATAGGCTGGGTATCTGGAAGGAGATCAATTTCGAAGTCGATTTCCCTTTCGGGAGGAACTTCGAGAAGATCTTCTGGAAACACTTCTGGGAACTCATTAACTACTGGAATTGACTCAAGAGTTGGGGTTTCAGAGCTTGAATCCTTAACCCGAACTAAATGACAAAGATAACCCTTAGAGATAATCTTTCTAGCCTTAAGGTAAGAAATGAATCGACCCATAGGCGCTAAGCTACTACCTTTCCATACTAAGATTGGTTCGTCTGGAAACTGAAAATGAACAATCCTAGTTCTACAATCGACTGAGGCATAACAGGAATGTAACCAATCCATGCCTAGAATGATATTGAAGTCTACCATTTCTAACTCTAGAAGATCTGCAGAGGTGACTTTCTGAGAGACTGTGACAGGGCAATTTTTCTATACCCATCTAGCTATAACTTGGTCACCAACTGGAGTAGATACTAACAAGGGTTCTGAGAGAGTTTCTGGACAAACATCGAATTTGACTGCTATATAAGGAGTTACAAAGGAAAGAGTCACCCCTGGATCTAACAAAGCATAATCATCTAAGTTAAAGACTCGTAACCTACCAGTGACCACATCAGGAGAATCTTCCTGATCCTCGCAAGATGAAGAGCATACAACCTGTTTTGGCGCTGCCCACCACCTTTACTAGATGAGTTACTCTGCTGAGTCGGGTGACCTGTTAGTGCTGCTGAAGTTGTGGACTGAGCTCTACCATTATTACTTTCTTGACCCTGTTTAGAAGAAGGACAATCTCTCAACCTGTGACCAGTCTGGCCACACCCAAAATATCCTTCCTTCCCTGCAAGACACTCGCCCGGATGGTTCTTACCACACTTAGGACAAGTTGGGTAGGTTCTGGTACCTAAAACACTCCCCTGAGACTTAGAGCCTGATGCCCGACCTTTCTGATCCTGTCGGAACCTGGAGGATGGAGCACTAGCTGATGAAGGTGCCAGAGCTGAAGATTTCTGCTGAAACTGAGAGTAATTTACACCACCCGATTTCTATTGAGAGTACTCATAGTTACCTGTTCTAGATTTCTTGTTGTCCTTAGCTATTTCCTTAACCTTATCTCCCTCAACCTGCTGAGCATGGATCATAAGCCTAGAGATGTTCATATTTTCCAGCAACATAGCATTTCTACACTCTGTTTTCACCAACTCGGATACCCCATACAGAAACTTGTTCATTTGAGCCCTGGAATTGGCAACCATTTGAGGAGCATACCTGGAGAGTTGGGTGAACTTGAGTCCATACTCTTGGACTGTCATGTTACCTTGCCTTAAGTTCATGAACTCCTGAGCTTTTGCCTCCCTCAACTCTCTTGGGACGAAACTGTCCAAAAAAGTCTCACGAAAGCATTCCGAAGTGATAGGAGCTGCATCTGTACCCCTGTTCTCTTTCCATTGAGTATACCAAATATGAGCTACATCCTTAAGCTGATAGGATGCCAACTCTATCCTATCATTGGTTGTCACTTGCATAACTCCAAAGATCTTCTTGACCTCATCTATGAAGTTTTGGGGATCTTCTCCAACTTGGGACCCTAAAAACTTAGGCGGATTCATCCTAACAAAATCACGAACTCTAGTTGCAGCTGACCCAACATTAGCATTTGCAGGAGCTGGAACCTGCTGGTTGTTCTGGTTAGTCACACTCTGAGCCAAAAGTTGGATAGCGTTTCGAAACTCTACATTAGAAGCATCCTGATATGGGACTGGAGGAGCTGCGTTAGCATTCCTTGCATTAGCTCTACAAGGAGGAATGATCTGAAACGCATACCGACAAATTAGAAAGGAGATCATAACTACGCACGATAAGAATATCAAGAAAGTGATGCTTTCCTAAAACACTTCATAGCTTCCCCCTCATTAGATGTGGTGCAATTCACACCCATGAAAAAGACTCTAATTAGTGCGGCTTTTCAGACATCCTAGGACACTTAAACCTAATGCTCTAATATCAAGTTTGTCACGCCCCGAAGATACCCCCAGGACGCAGACACGGGACCTAGGATCACGAGTGATCCCAAGCTAACCCTGAGCTGGCATATTCTAAGCATACTAAATAAACTGAAGTAAAGAAATACTGTGTGGAAGCTAAATCATGAGATAAACTGAAATGATGGGGAATACCCATAAACTATCTAAATATATAAAATTGAGAGTTTAACAACTGAAAGATCAAACTCAAATACTAAAGCTGATTCTAACTATGTCTGAAAATGGCCTCTAACTGACTAGAAGTGCTGGGACATGCCCCAGCTAAATCTAGCAAAAAGTTAAACTAAGACTAAAAGCAAAAGAACCATGTCTGTCGTCCTCAGAGAATGAGGACTCACCACTAATACCGATGATTTGGAGATCGGGAACCGATCTATGCATGATCTGGAAGCTGAGAATCTGGATCTACATCACGAGAAGATGTAGCGCAGAGTATGCGTCAGTACTTGAAAGGTACTGAGCATGCATGATAAAGTAAATCTGAATAATAACATAACTGAACAAAGCATATAACTGAGTAATGATATAAGATAAGCATGATACTATACTTGAAATATTAAACATGAACTAACTGAATGCAACGACCAAGTTTATAACATGCTTAGGTAAAATCTGACTGTAACTTATAACATGGTCAATGCAATAGAATCTGACTGTGAGGGAGATACTAATAACCGACATAAAACCACATTAGCTAAATGTTGAGTCTGATGTATACGCCCCATCGAGAGGACCCAATATACCCTGCCAGAGGTATAGAGGCATGACTGGCGTGGTCACTAAAATGTAATGCCCACAGAGGGGACTTATAAACCTATGGGGGCATGTAGTTTTGGGACTATTGGGGTACGCTGAAGCCTAGTCCAACTCGGTATTAAGTCTTCTCCCAACTGATTATGTAAATAACACATTATGACTGAATTTCTGTAATACTGGTTAGCTCAAAATACTGACATGCTAACTGAAAACGCAACATTAATGTACTGATAATGAAACATTTGAATCTGAGGCATGTATATCTGAAATAACTGACCTAGCATGTGTAATTCATGAACTGAAAGAACTACATAGCTAGGGTTCTGAGTTTATTTAAGCATCCATGCAAAACAATACTAAAATCATGATAATCTGATTAGGAACATTAAAGTAACTAATTCATAATGATCTGCTGAAATTCTAGAAACCCTAGGTCTAGATAATATGAAGGGAATCAAGAATCTAACTGAATTCTAGGGACCTAATGGGTGATAGGAACCCATTAGTGAAGTCCCACATACTTCCTGACGAATTCCATGTAGAAATATTTCAATTTCAGGGTTGGAACTGAGGAAAACTCCATACGTTCTTGAACTAGGGCTTGGTCGGCTCTTTCTCCTCTTCTCGTTCAACTTGATGAATTTTAGGAGAATGAGTTGACTTGGGTAAGTTCTAATTTAGTTACTAGGCTAAAACTAATCAAAACCACGTAGTTTAGGGGTCTCACGCATAGGGAAAAGACCAAACGACCCCTGACTTAAAAGTTGTCAGGGCCACCGATAGAACTGATCGACGGTCCGTGCTGGTCAACCATCGACAGGGTTCTGGGACTAAGTTCTGGGGCCTTGATCAATAGACCAGGACCACGATCTGTGGCCTGACCTACGGTTCGTGTGTCCGGCCGTAGGTCATGTCTTAGAGAAATTTTTGGGCTGATCCGGGGGAGGGCTGCAGGTGGCCATCCACGGACCACCAGCACGGCCCGTGGGTGGCAACCATGGTTTGCACCTGGAACTTCTGGAAATCTGTTGGTTGGGTCTGCTTTCGGATACGGGGTGTTACAGTGCAATTATAGATCCCATGTCTAGCGTGTAGATCAACCTCTTCCCTTAACTATCTAGTTCTCGTATGCTTTGGAATTCTGCATTTCCACTGTTGAGTTCTATGTTTTCTAGATAATCAAAAAATTTATTATCTTCTCTTAAAATATGATCTCTTAGCATGATACTTTGTATCTTCTCTATATTTCTTAAAATCTGTCGTGGTGGTTTTTGAATCCACTGTATCACCCTTTGGATCATTAAGGAGTATGTTGGTAACATAACTTGTGTCCAAATAGTTGTGGTTTCTACTACTATGTTAGTAGTGTTGTGTATCTCTTTAGTTTCTGCAAACATCGAATCCCCCCTTTCATTTTATATACAAAAGACTTATGATCTTCTGCATGGATTGTCCTTAGATGCTCCATATATATACTATATTTATAAAATTTTGTTCGAGAAAATTCCAATAGAACTTTTGTTAATATAATCTTAAGAGTGTAACTCTCTAGATATATCTAAGTATGTCTGGTGTCCTTATTCTGAGAAACAATTGTATGTTATCTATCACTTTGTATATGATTCTTTTTAGAGAGAACTAGGATAAGGTCTTTTGTATTCACATTTTTTTTAATTTACCATAATATCATACATGGGATAGCTTCGATATATGCATTCATAAATAACTACGAGAGTCCACCATATGAGAATTACATCTCTTAGGTATAGTTCTTTAATCTAATATGTGGAAAAAAAATAAGAAGAGAGAACTAGGACCAAGTCTTTTTACTTGAATAAGAGTGTAGGAACCTGAATACCATTTTTTCCTATTTTGGTTATGTGCAACACCAACACATAAATTATAAGGCAATACCACTTTCAAATCCTCTTTCTGAAAAAAGACATCTTGTGCTCAACCTTATATTTGTCTGAACCTCTTTATCTTTGTCCTCTAGCATCCAAAGTATAATCATTATATTCTCCTCCTTCTAGTATTTGTGTAATCAGGGGTATCGAAACACAGGAACAGTGAAGTCGTTCAGTGACCAAAAGGGTTTCAGTTTCATAACTCCTGATGATGCTGGTGCTGAGCTTTTTATTCATCAATCTGGTATCAGATCTGAAGGTTTTTGTAGCTTAGTTGATGGTGAAGTTGTTGAATTCAATGTGGAACCTGGGAATGCTGGCTGCACTAAGGTGATCAATTATACCAGCCCAGATGGTGCTCCTGTCAAAGGAGGATCCCGTGATGGTGGAGGTGGTTGAGGGGATCACTATGGTGGTAGTGGTTGATATAGTTGTGGAGGTGGGAGATATGGTGGTGATGAAGGTGGTTACTGCAGTGGCAGGCGGTATGGTGGTGACATTGGATATGGCCGCGGTGGTGGGAAGTGTGGTGGAGGTGGCAGTCGGTATGGTGGCAGTGGTGGAGGAGGAAGTGGGTGTTACAAGTGTTGGGAAGATGTTCATTTCACAAGGGAATGTAGCCAAGGTTCGGAAGATGGCCACCTCCACCATACTTGGCACCAGCTCCGCCATATCCACCATTACCTCCATACCGCCTGCCACAACCATAACCACCTGCATCACCACCATATCTCCCACCAACACATCTGTATCATCCACCACAACTATAGTGATCACCTCCACAACCTCCACCATCACGGGATCCTCCTTTGACAGGAGCACCATCTGGGCCGCTGACATTAACAACCTTAGTATGGCCATAATTTCCATATTCCACATCAAATTCAACAACTACAACATAAGCTAAGCTACGAAAACCTTCAGATCTAATACCAGATTGATGAACAAAAAGTTATCACCTCCATCATCATGAGTAATGAAACCAAAACGCTTTTGGTCATTGAGCCACTTCACTGTTCCCTTGTTCCTACTCCCCTGATTATACGAACTTACAAAGGAGTTGATTTTATGTAAATTCACTTTAACTTTAAACCATATAAACGACCATGATCGAAAAACACGTGTCCAACCACAACATAAAAGATATCTAACACCTAGACTTCATTTTTATTTTTATTTTATAGTAATAATAGTGAACAATATGAATAATAGGGAAAAAAAACTAATAAAACAAGTTTATACAATTAATTAAGCAAGATAGTATTAGTAAAAACTAATAAGTTTAAAGATATAGATTTTTACCTCTGCATAGGGGAACATGCGTCCTTTTACTTAATTTATATTAAACGTCATAATTTTTTTCTAATAGAAGTCTCACCATGTGTTTAATTTGAATTAGAATCAAATGCATGACTGATAAATAAGAAATTCAATCCAGTAGTAAATTTTTTAGTTTGATACAAATTATTAGGTAAAGCTAAATATAAATTTTTATCCAAAATATTTTATCTCTTTGAACAAATAATTCATCTTTTAAGGGTATAAAAGTCAATTAACATAATAAAAATATTTTTTTCTATAAACATTTAACATTTTGAAATTTATGAGTTCATAAAATATTGATTGCTATGAACGTACATTGTATAATAATACCGTGTCAATTAAATTAAACAATTGCATAAAAAAAAGGAATTTGTGTGAATGCAACTGATTTAATAACATTAATGAAAGACAAGTGTTTTCAATCAATATATATTTTTAAATTATTAGAAAGGATAATTTGTCACGACCCAGACCGTCGTGAGTGGCACCCACACTAACCCTCCGGTGGGAGAACCGTTACTACAACTCAACTAACCAAATTAACGAAAACTAAAGCATTTAAAGATACGGAAGCAGGTTTAAATGTCTAAAGGAAAAATAAGGAGTTCCCATAAACTCCGAAAATCTAACAAAACAATTACGAAAATAATGCCTAGAACCTGAAAGTCAATTTACCAAAACTCTAAAGTTCAACAAGTCGAAGAAAATGGGTACAACCCAACTAAACAAGAGAATATCTA
Organism: Solanum etuberosum; assembly: GCA_029582245.1. Classification (NCBI taxonomy): domain Eukaryota; kingdom Viridiplantae; phylum Streptophyta; class Magnoliopsida; order Solanales; family Solanaceae; genus Solanum; species Solanum etuberosum. The sequence continues at coordinate 22,148 of JAJONR010001626.1, read as the reverse complement.
AAGTGCTAATCTAAGTCCGAATAAGATGGACTGAGCAAAAGGAGAACTCATGGCAGCCTGGAAGAACTGGCTCACCCTTGAATTCGATTGATCACTGATCTCCTAGATGAGGTCTGTCAGTAGCCGTCTGAAGATGCCCTGTACTTAACAAAGAAAGAGCAAGTGCAGTATCAGTACACAACTACAGTGTACTGGTAGGATCACGTGGCTATTCCAATAAGTGAAACATATATAAGTCATTACAACATCATAAACATGCATAAACCGAACATATACAATATGAATTATCATTTAAGAGCAATGCACAATTTCAAAATCTCAATAATACGCATATATACAACAAGTCATTGGTCCTCTCATGGAACCCATACCCAAACTGTTAGTGTGTCGGATCGCGACACCCGATCCATGTTAGTGTGTCGGATTGTGACACCCGTTCCATTATGTATGTCGGTAAGTGACATCCGATTCTAGTTAGTGCGACGGAACGTGACACCCGATCAATTCAACATACCACAATCACAATCACAATGTACATTATCATAATCATACAATTAAGAGGTTATTCATGGCATATAGTTTTTCGTTCATACTCATTTACATTAGGTGTGATCAATAATGCAAAACTCGCACACATACATGCAATACAATAAAGCAATTACTAACATACATCGCACAAACATGAAATCACAACTGTCACCTACCTCTAAGCCAAGCTTGAATCCCCCTAAGGCACTTCAACGTTACCTTTTCGGATTCTTTCCGCTTGTTCGTGGTCTAAAAACATACAATAAACGCAAGAATCAATAAACGAGGCCTAATTACCAGGATTTTAATCAAAATTATCAACCCTAGGCCAAACCCAAAATCCCAATACCCAAATTAGGGCTTTTTCCACCATTAACCTAAGATCAAAACCTTCCCCCAACAATAATTACCCAAGAATCTAAGTTCTACGGATCGAAATACGGATTAGGGGAGTAAAATCCTTACCTTTAGTGCTAGGAGAGGTGGAAAACCTTCAAGAAAAAGTCATGGGTCGTCTCTTAGCTCTCAAGAATGAAACCTACAGAAAAATAACATTTTTAGGTTTTAATCCCGACTTAAGTCACGTCTGTCCCGCTGTGGCGGCCCCCATCCTGCTACAGCGGCCCCGCCCTGGCGGGATAGTTTCCCCCTGGTGGCTTGCGTGGAACAGAGAGAAAAAATTTGAGCTCCCATTTCACAACACCCCTTCATCCTATGACATTCAAAAACTACTCATTCACGCTAAGATTAGTTTCGGCAGTTCTACTTGTCCGAATTCGATTTCGTAAAGTCTTATGGGTTCCTTAACATCTTAGCTATCTACTCACGTGATCAAAATCATAATTAGATCCCTCATTTATTACCAGATTTCCCTAGACCTCACATGACTCATATTTTGTCCAAATCTTGACTAGACTAGGAATTTCCAAGTTACTACCCAAAAGTTTTCTAACCCCAATTCTTTCCCCATTGGCTTTTTCCTAATGATGGAATCAGGTCGTTACAATAGATACCAATTTACCCATCACTCATCCCCGAGTAATCAACTAGGAAAGACTGGCTAAGGTAAGGGTAGAGTAGTATCTGAATCGTCGAATAGCTGGGGATACTTATCTCGCATGTCCTCAGTTTCCCAAATAGTTTCCTCAACTGGACGATACTCCCATTAAACTTTCACGGACTTTATCTCCTTGGTGCTCAGCTTTCGGCCATCGCGATCATGAATTGCAACCGGTTCTTCCTCATCCTGAAGGTCTTGGTTTAACAAAACTGAGTCTCACTTTATGATGTAACCTCTATCTCCAAACCAACCAATTGAATACCTACACATCCTCCCATACAATGCCTTAATGAAGTCATCTCAATTCTCGAGGGATAATTATTGTTGCATGTAGACTTAACTAACAACAAAAGTGATTCCCAACAACCACCAAAGTTGATCGTACCCATGTCTGCCACATGTTATCAAGGACCTTGACACAATCATCAAGACTAATCCTTCCTCTTATAAGCATGATAAAATTCTAAATCAATACTCGCTACAATTTGAGGTTGACCTGAACCAACCAACAGACAATCATAATACTCAAACAATCATAGTTCTTATCAACATCTACTTCTCACAACATAAATTTTCGTGAGCTTAAGTTATAAAAAATTGATCTTTAGACATCAGATACTCATCAAGGGATATGTCCAAGCATTAAAACCCTCCAACAACACTATCGAAAAGCTAGATTTAGTAATTGTAGATTACCTCGTAAGAATAGTAGAATTGGACCCAATGATCCCCACATTCAACCACACATAATCGATACATGACCTCGACGACTAGATGAATATTAAGATTGTCGTACAACCGTAGATACGTATGGTAGCTCTTCTATAAACTCTCATAAGCAAGGTGCTACATGTAGAACCACTGAAATACTTTAACAACTCCAAGACAACACCACATAAGTTATCTGAAACAACCACGTCTTCCCAAATCATCCCACTCAACCAAGAGAACATCGCAGGATCGGTACACCTGATCCACCATTAGGGATCCACCCACAAAAGTGAAAACACGCGTGAGCATAGCTAGTACATCATACTTACAACCATGTACAAAATGAAATAGATGGTCACATAAGAATTCATCGAATAACACTAAAGGTTTTCCTCTGAAGAGTCGATACCAGACATTTCCATTCAGTTGACTCCACATACTCTTCACATCATTCCACTGAAGCCCACACTCTCAGTACTAACAACCATCATAGAAACTCCGATCATTTACCTTGCTCTAAACCAATACTTTTTAAATAAAAACCTTTCTTAGGTACTTTAAGAATCAACAGTAATAACTTTACGACCCAACCCAGGTGTAAGTCCTTTCAAATGCTTAATACCTGATACAATTGATCATTTCTCACCTTGGAAATTCATACCTTGACAAAATATATCACAACAAATGTAGACTTACAATGAAAAATCTGAATTGTAAATTCAACCATATAACACAATCCCCTTATCTACCAACATTAGCTTATACCTTGAAGATTTTTATAAATTCATAGATCTTCGCTTATCATTGATCGCATCTCCATCGATCTTACAATATCTTTCACTAAAATTTCAATCATAAACATTACTAAACTCAAAAACAAAAACCAAGCACTTATCATTACACTCGAGCTAGTGTTTGTACAGTCCTTTCTCAAGTCTTTTTCAATAGTTTTTAACCAATCTGATGGATGTGTGACACTATTACCATAGCCACTGCAAAACGAATGAAATCACGCGTCTATGAACCCAATTATCTACCCCTCTGAAGATACCTCTTTAGCCTTTGCAATCAAAAACAATATTCTTGCTTTCGCCCCTCTCTAAAGGTTGTACTACATCCCACTATGTTTACCTCATTATGACTCTAGCTCTTTTAAATTCTATTCAAGTGGTGTCCCAACATCTCTTAAAACTTTCCACACGACCACGTTACTCACAAAATTTTAGAAACTCACTACCTTAGATACTCGCAAGTCGTAATTACTATACAAAATTCGCTTAACAAATAATCTTATTATATAGTTGCATCGCCTCACAATCCATCACACACTCTTATTACCATTATGCTCAGTTAGCCCTGGCTATCGCTACGAAGTCAACCTTTCTATCGATATGACACCTCAAACTCAGGTATACCCATCAAATTCAAAGGACTAACCCAATTTTTTACACATTTTCTTATTAAAATATTCGATTGTCTTCACCCAAGTATACTCAATGAGACTTGCTTTGTCCATAAGCTTGTCTTTCGGGTATCAATCCACTCTTTTATGGCTTAAGATAAAATCACTAGTCCTCATACTACCCTCCTTCTACTTAACAAACAAGACAGGAGCACCCCACGGGAAAGCACTAGGACGGATGAAAGCTTTATCAAGAAGCTCCAGGATTTGAGCTTTAAGCTCTCTCAATTCTGTCGGAGCCATACGATAAGGAGGAATGGAGATGGGGCGAGTGCCAGTTCCCAAGTCAATACAGAAATCTATATTTCTATCTGGAGGCATACCAGGCAAATCAGTAGGAAACACTTCTCTAAATTCTGACACCACAGGAATAGACTCAATAGAGGGAGACTCAACCTCAACATCTCGAATATGAGCCAAATAAGCCAAACAACCATGCCCCACCAATTTCCTAGCCCGAATGGAGGATATGATCTTAGCTAGCTTAGGCTTGTAGACCCCTTCCCACTCTAACTTTTCCCTACCGGGGATCTCTAGAGTCACAGACTTAGTATTATAATTAAGCACAGCATAATAAGGGGCCAACCAAGTCATGCCTAAGATGATATCGAAGTCATTCATATACAAAATAACCAAATCAAACCAAGTCTGAAAACCCATAAACAAGATAGGAAAAACATGATAGACATGGGTGACTATGATATACTCTCCTACTGGGGTAGAAACATGGATGGGGGCATCAAGTACATCACAAATCATATCAAATCTCAAGGTAAACTGAACGGACACATAAGAATAAGTAGAACCCGGATCAAATAACACATTAGCCATCTGGTCACATACAAGAATAGTACATGTGATCACTGCATCAGACACCTCAGCCTTGGTCTTTCCCGAAAAGGCAGAAAACTGAGCCCTGTCATTTTGACGGGCAACCTCCTTGGCTGGCTGCACCGCTCCTCTACCTGCATTACCATTTCCCCGGCCTCTACGGCCTCACTGATTTCCTCCTCGCCCACCTTGTGGACGTCCTCTGCCATTACTACCGCGGTTACCACTACTCTGGCCTTCTACGGCACAGGGTAAGACATGCACGGATGGGGACAATCTCACCTCATATGCCCAGGTTCTCCATAATTTTTATACACTTAATAACTTAACCAAGTAAGCATCGCTTCTATTGGAGCAGTCATATCATGACCCTCTTTGATATACACTAAATCTAGGAAATCGTAGTAGAGACTCTAACCTCAATTGTCGCAACAAAATTTCATCATTTACCAAGCAACACATACATGTTATAACAACAATACTAAATGCATATTCCAGAATAATGGTGTTCATTATCTCGCCGTCCCTTAAGAAGCTTCTTGAGTGTTGTCACCTATAAGCTTGAATATGCAAATCTGACCTTAATCCCTTCACAAGGAACGAATTTGCTCTTTTAGACTGCAGCAAAGTGGAGTACCATATTTGGATAAAACACGAAATTTTTGCCTTAAAGGCTGCAACAATTATATTATGTTGCTCTATATTCAGGAACGCATCTCTCCTCTTGTCCCGCAAACTTCAGGGTATATACTTCTCCATTAAAAAGGCTATCAAATGTTTCCTAAGTCATGAGCAGTGCATTTACTAGTCGACACTCAACATGAGACCACCACCACACTTTGACATCTCCCTTGAACTGGTTAATCATAAACTCAACACCAAATCACTCTACCTTATCCATCTTATGAAGCAACTCATGACACTTAACAAGAAAATCATAAGAATCTTCAAATTCAGTACCTATGAAGAATTAAGGTTTCAATCTTAAGAACATAATAAAACCTCATGTTTGTCTCTAGTTCTGTGAAGGAGGAAAGATACCAATTTGTATCACCCAGATACCAATAGGATTCAAGTCATAGCACGAAAGGAGTAGAAAGAAATGAGTTTTTCCTAATGTCCTATAGCCTCTCGAAGAAAAGTAAAGGTGTCCCCATACCGTTCCGCAAGACTCTACTAGACTCATTTTGGTACAATGAGATCAACGAACCTAGGGCACTGATACCAAATTTGTCACAGCCCAGACCGTCGTGAGTGGCACCCATACTAACCCTCTGGTGGGAGAACCGTTACTACATCCTAACTAACCAAATTAACAAAAACTAAAGCATTTAAACATACGGAAGCAGGTTTAAATGTCTAAAGGAAAAATAGGGAGTTCCCATAAACTCCGAAAGTCTAACAAAATAATTGCGGAAATAATGCCTAGAACCTGAAAGTCAATGTACTAAAACTCTAAAGTTCAACAAGTCTAAGAAAATGGGTGCAACCCAACTAAACAAGAGAATATCTAAAGTGCTAATCTAAGTCCCGAATAAGATGGACTGAGCAAAAGGAGAACTCATGGCAACCTGGAAGAACTGGCTCACCCTTGAATTCGATTGATCACTGATCTCCTAGATGAGGTCTGTCAGTAGCCGCCTGAAGATTCCCTGTACTCAACAAAGAAAGAGCAAGTGCAGTATCAGTACACAACTACAGTGTACATGTAGAATCATGCGGCTATTTCAATAAGTGAAACATATATAAGTGATTACAACATCATAAACATGCATACACCAAACATATACAATATCAATTATCCTTTACGAGCAACGCACAATTTCACAATCTCAATAATACGCATATATACAACAAGTAATTGGTCCGCTCATGGAACTCATATCTAAACTGTTAGTGTGCCGGATCATTACACCCGATCCAAGTTAGTGTGTCGGATCGTGACACTTGTTCCAATATGTATGTCGGTACGTGATATCCGATCCCAGTTAGTGCATCAGAACATGACACCCAATCCATTCAACATACCACAATCACAATCACAATGTACATTCTCATAATCGTACAATAAAGAGGTGATTCGTGGTATATAGGTATTCGTTCATACTCATTTACATTAGGTGTGATCAATAATGCAACACTCTCATACATACATGCAATACAATGAAGCCATTACTAACATATATCGCACAAACTTCAAATCACAACCCTCACCTACCTCGAAACCAAGCTTTAATCCCCCTAAGGCACTTGAATCTTCTCTTTCTAGATTCTTTCCCCTTGTTCGTGGTCTAAAAACATAAAATTAACGCAAGGATCAATAAACGAGGCCTAATTACCTGGATTATAATCAACATTATCTACCCTAGGACAAACCCAAGATCTGAATACCCAAATTAGGGTTTTTTCAACCATTAACCTCAGATGAAAACCTTCCCCCAATAATAATTACCCAAGAATCTAAGTTCTACGGATCGAAATACAGATTAGGGGAGTAAAATCCTTACATTTAGTGCTAGGAGAGGTGGAAAACCTTCAAGAAAAAGCCTTGGGTCGTCTCTTAGCTCTCAAGAATGAAACTTACCGAAAAATAATGTTTTTGAGTTTTAATCCCAACTTAAGTCGCGTCTGTCCCGCTATGGCGGCCCCCATACCTCTAGAGCGGCCCCATCCTGGCGGCTTGCACAGAAATAGAGAGACCAAATTTGAGTTCCAAACTCCCATTTCACAACACCCCTTCATCCTATGACATTCAAAAACTACTCGTTCACGCTAAGATCTGTTTCGGGAGTTCTACTTGTCCGAATTTGATTCCGTAAAATTGTACGGGTTCCTTAAAATCTTAGCTATCTACTCAAGTGATCAAAATCATAATTAGATTCCTCATTCATTACCAGATTTCGCTAGACCTCACATGACTTAGATTTCATGCAAATCTGGACTAGGCTAGGAATTTCCAAGTTGCTACCCAAAAGGTTTCTGACTCCAATTCTTTCCCATTGGATTTTACCTAACGACGAAATCAGGTTGTTACATAATTATGTTGTAACCTAAAGAAGATGTACCTATTAACAAAATATTTAATTATAGAAAGTTTTGATATGAAAATCCTTGCCAACTTAATTTTATAGAAAGTTACCCCAAAACTTTTTCGTAAAAACCAATCTTTTTTTAAATTTTCTTGTATCATGAGAATAATTTTGACCATTGTAATTTTAATAGAGGGTTATTCTTAAGTACGATTATCCCTATTACTAATAGGCTCAAACCACGAGTCATACTATTACTTGTTGGATGAAGAGATGAAAGGCAAAGAAAACTTATTTCAGAAATAAAGTGTTTGAACTACTCAATTTTCTTACTACTGAAACAAGAATACATACTGTCATTTATAGGCTTACAGTTAACGACTTAAGCTAAAATAAAGTAACTAGTTAATAATGAAAAAACATGGGGAAAGTGCTAAACATGACCCGCTACAATAAGAAGATAATTCATTGACTAGGTAAAAACTTAAATCAACTAATCCTAATAACCAGACTCACAAACTGATTTTTTGGAACTTAATTAATTTGAAGATTTAGTCAACACACCTCCATTCTGTTTTCTGAAGAAGTAATGCTTGTTGTGAAGAAGTGATTCTATAAGAAAATTATCAATCTGATCATTTGTACCACAAAATTTCAATGAAATTATTCCACCAAAAACTGGATCGCGAATGAATTGATAATGGACGTCGATGTACTTCGTCCTATTGTGAAAATAAGGATTTGTTGTCATAGCAATTGTCACCTTGTTGCCACACAATATTTCAGTTGGGCCAATCTGCTCTTGTTGAAGATCCACTAACAATTTCTTTAACCAGATTGCTTGACAACTTGCTGAAGTTGCAACCATGTATTTTGCTTCCGGAGATGATAATCCTACTCTATCTTGTTTCTTTGAACTCCATGAGATTCCTCCAGAAAAAGACTAAAAATATTCCTAGTTATTCTCCTGCGATTTTCCAAGCTACCTTCCCAATCACTAACAGTAAAACTAAGAAATATGCAATCTGATACTTTTGATTACCAAATGTATAAAATATCTACCTCTGCAAAGAGGCATCGGAATGTTTTGCTTAATTTATATTAAATGTCATAGCATTTTTCTAGTAGAAGTCTCACCATATGATCAATTTGAATTAGTATCAAATTCATGACTGGTAGATGACGAATTTAATTCAATATGCAAAATTTTAGTTAGATTCAAATTATTAGGTAAAGCTAAATATAAATTTTTACCCAAAAAGTTTTATCTTATTGAATTTAGCTTTTAAGGGTATAAAATTCAATCAACATATTAAAGAGTTTTTTTTTTCTCAATAAACATTTAAAAATTTGAAGTTCTCGTGTTCATAATGTACTGATTTTTATCAATGTGCATTATAGGATAATAGCATGTCGATTAAATTAAATAGTTGCAAAAACAAGGAATTCGTTTGAATACAATTGATTTAATAACATTAATGAAAGATAAGTGTTTTAAATCAATTTATATTTTTAAATCATTAGAAAGGATAATTATGATGTAACCTAAAGGAGATGTGCCTATTAACAAAATATTCAATTATAGAAAGTTTGGGTCCTGAAAAATCCTTGGCAATATAATTTTATAGAATGTTACTCCAAAACTTCAAGATAATAACAAAATAAAATAGCTAAAAAATTTATCACATGAATAATTTTGACGATTGTAATTTTAAAGGCGGGTTATTCTTATGTACGAGTCTCCCTACGACCAGTGGTCTCAAACCACGAGTCATATTATGACTTGTTGGATCAAGAGATGAAAGGCAAGGAAAACAACTTTCAAAAATAATATTTTTGAACTTCTCAATTTTCTTACTACTGAACAAGAACACATACTGCAAATTATAGGCTTACTGTTAAATACTTAAGCTAAAATAAAGCAACTAACTAATAATGGAAAAACATGGGGAAAGTGGTAAATGTGATACACTAAAATGAGAAGATACTTCATTGACTTGGTAAAACATATACCCAATAATCCTAAAAACCAAACCCAGAAACAGATTTTGTGCAACTGAATGAAGTAGATGAATTAGTTAACACTTCTCCTTTCTTAAAAATCACAGACGCTCATTTGTTGTCGGAAAAAATCATTCTTGTTGTGCAAAAGAGATTTTGTAAGAACATCAACAACATGATCATCTTTGCGTCAAAATTTCAATGAGATTATTCCACAAACATCTAGATCGCGAATGAGGTAATAACGGATGTTAATGTGCTTTGTTCTACTATGAAAATCAGGATTTTTTTCGTCATAGCAATCGTCTCCTCGTTTTCTCAACCATATTTTTGTTGGACCAATCAACTATTAGTTGATTTCCTGTGATTTTCAAAGCTACCTGCTCAATCACGATCGGTAAAAACAAATAATATGAAATCTGCTACTTTTTTTATTATCCAATTCTGTAACTTGTTATGCCAGAAACATATCACAAGATCCTTTTGGTTGCACCTAGGTGTTGCTTCGAAATACTATGCATGAACATTGAAATCAAAATGACAAAGAATGTTATATCGGGCCTTTTGTGGGATAAGTAGTTTAGACTAAGCTTCTAAAGTAAGAAGCATTTGTTGCACCTGTACCATTATTAAGTACCAGTTTCACATTGATATTCATGGGTGCAGGAGATGGATTGCAATTCATCAAGTTGAACTTTTGTAAAGTTCAGTAGCATACTTTCTCAGTGAAATAAAATTTCAAGCAAACTTTGTCTCACCTCAAGCCCAAGAAAATAATGCAGCATACCCAAGTCGGACATCTCAAATTTACTCATCATGCAACTCTTAAATTTATAAACAATTAATTCACAAGAGCCCATATATATAATATCATCAACATAAAGACAGAAAAGAAAAACATCACTATTACCTCGCTTCTTTACACAAGTGTAGGGTCATTTTCACTTCTTTTGAACTGTTGCTCTTGAAAAAATTAATCAATTTTTTTATACCATGCCCATGGAACTTGCTTTAAACCATAGAAGGTCTTCTTCAATTTGTATACTTTGCTCTCCCGTTCACTAGAGATGAAGCCTTCAGGCTGGGAAACATATATGTCTTCACGTAAGTCACTATTTAAGAAGGCAGACTTAACATCAAATTGGTACACAAGCCAACCAAGTTGAGCAGCCAAGCCTAGAGTAGTTCTAACGTTTTCAAAGTGAGCTATTATTAAGAATGTCCCTTCAAAGTCGATCCCTTGTATCTGGGAATATATTTTTGCAACATGTCGAGCTTTATCCCTTTTGATACTTCCATCAACATTGTACATTTTGAAAATCTACTTTAACTCGATAACATTCTTCCCTTTAGGAAAATCAACTAACTCCAAGGATTTGTTTTTCTCAATGGCTTGAATCTCTTCAATCATTGCATTTTGCCACACAGGTTGCTTTGCAGCTTCTTCGTAACATTTTGGTTCAGTAGCTAACTAGGAAAAACTACAAGATGCATAAACATCTTTCAATGAACAAAACTTTATTGGTGGAGTTTCGCTGGATGAAGCCGAAGATTGAGAATGAGAGCGTGTTGGAATAGAATTTGTATTGCTGCTACTAAGAATAGAAAGATTAGTATTACTATTGGAAGAAGGGGAATGATCAGAACCTGCTGATTCAAGAATTGTAGTATTCTTTCCTTCTGATTGAATAGCAATATGGACTACTGAATCTTCTTTCTTGTCATTCCACCCCAAGGCTGCTTCTTTATTAAAATGAACATTCCTGCTGATAACCACTTTGCCAATAGTTGCATTATATAGTCCATATTCTTTGGATTGAGGAATATAACCAATGAAAATGCTTTTGTCATATTTTCGTCTAGTTTAGAACGTACATTAACCAAATCATTAGCTATACAACCAAAGACTTTCAAGTGGCTAACTCTTGGTTTCCGACCCACCCAAGCTTCGTATAGAGTTCGATAAAAAATAACCTTTGTTGGAGAGATGTTCACGAGGTACACAGCTCTAACCGTTTCTTCTCTCTAAAAGTGAATTGGACGTTCCCTTCCATTAAATAAGCTTCTGGCTGTCTCAACCACCGTGCAATTTTTTTAGCTCGACAACTCCATTTTGTTGAGGAAAGTATGGTGCAATAAGCTCCCTGAAAATTCCTTCTCATCACCAAATAAATTAAAATCATTAGATTAAAATTCAGCACCATGATATGTGCGAAGAGCTTTTATCTTGCAACTTTTTTGCTTCTCCACAAGTACCTTGAATTTTCTTAAATTGTCAAACGATTCAGATTTGAATTTCAGAATGTAAGCCCGACTCTTAAGGCTGTAGTCATCAGGGAACAAAAGAAAATACCGACTCCCACCAAGTGACTCAGTCTTCATTGGTCCACACAAGTCAGCACGTTGATGACACTTAAATTACTAATCAAAATAATTAAATGAGTAAGCAATTGCTAACAATATAAATACCTGACAAAAGAGTCAGGGTCAAATCCCATAAGGAGTGATCTAAAGATAACTATTCAATGAGGACATTAAGATGCAAACGAATTCATATTAGCAATTAGAAAAAATGGGTGGATAATTGCACCAAATTGAATAAAAGAGTTTTGGAATCAATTATCACAATTCAACTAAAAACATAGATTTAAACAAGTATGAGACGATATAGGAGAGTGGGAGTTGGTGTCAATAATGTCAATAAGGGGTACAAATGCTAGCCCAATAATGCTAGACAAACATGGATAGGATGGGTAATTTTTAACGGCACAAATCTTCTTTCGATCTTAAAGCATCATATCATAGAATCTCCTTTCGGTATTATCTATGTATATCTCAAATCTACCCAATACCTTACTAACATCTCCTCTTTCGAGCAGATTTGACATTTAGAATTGAACCACAGTTTCTCTTTCGATCAAACTACAAAAATCAAACCTAAATTGCAAGCATTTATCTATTTATCCACTTCAATTGATCTCTTTCGAGCATCAACCAAAGATCTCGTCTAGAATTAAGTTTGCAACCTTAACCCATAAATTAAACCAATGCTAAATAAATCAAATCCATGAATGAACAACAGTAAAACAGAGCAAGACACTAGACCCACTAAATTAAATTAACACCTACCCCATAATCACACCCCTAGAATTGGGGTTTTAGCCAAACATCATAAAATGAAAAAAGAGTTACCAATTATATTTTCAATAATTAAAGAGTTGAGAATCAGTAATAATCTTCAACACCTACTTTGAATTGAACTGTAACACCTCGATCTTAGAAAAAGCTATTTTTAGAAAGAACTAAACTACAAATAGCTAAATTGAGATTTGGGCAAGTTAGTCTTCAATTTTGAGTTTTTTGGTCAACTTCAAACAAATATAACTTTCAATACAGGATAAGTTAGGTGGCTCATGAGTTATCAAAAGAAATATCTTTGAGTCCTCTTTCTAAAACCACCGAGTTTGGTAAAATCTGAGTTTGGATGAGGGAGATATGCCCGTTTGAGTTCAGTCTGTCCAGTTAAGGAAATTCATCAGAATTAAGGAGGGGTATTTTGGTCTTTCCCTTACCCCCACTAGCCTCACACATTTTTCACCCAAATTAGGGTCAAAGCTGATTAAAATCAGTTTACGCTAAAGTCTAAAAATGTTTGGAAGGCGAGAGCAAAGTTGAAGAGGAGAAAGGGAGAAAAGCTTCAAGCGTTCAAGAGTTCTTACAATCTTGGAGAATTTTTCGCCAAGGATTTGATCCTTTCGAGGTATGTAAGTTGTCAGAGTGATGAGTTAGTTTACCCTCACGCAAATCATGAGTTTCCCATTCAAATTTGTTCACAAGGTTTAGTATATTGAGATTCTTGAAGTTTTGTTTTTCATTCGTTATTAATGAGGTTTGATGAGTTCTCGAGGCGAGGGTTATAACTTTGAGGGTTGTTTTTGAGGATGTTTGAGAATATTTTCATTTACTTATGTTGGTTATACGAATATAAGAGAGTTTGGAAGAAACCAATCGATTCTAGGTGATTTAGGGCCAAAAATTGAGAATAAAATTTGTTGGAACTTTCTGGAAAAAGGTCTGGGGCGCCGCGCCCCCAATGCGCCAACAGGGCTAACGTGGGTGCGCCAGAAACACACCCCAGTAATGGGGGGCCTGGAGCGGCATGCCACCCCTGCGCCACAAGTGTTAGGCCACTTTTCTTCTTCGTCCTAGTTCTGCAGTTGTTCCTTTGAGTCGAGCTTTCATTCCCTTCTTAATCCTAACTGTTTAAACCTTAATTAATGCTTGAAAGATCTTATATATCATGAATCATAAATCTTGAATTTAAATTTCAAATTCAAGGAAAGATTACAAGTCAAGTTTGAGAGAACCTTTTGAGTCATTTTGAGGAGCCTTTCACAGACTTTTAAAACTTATTATAAAACTTAAGTACTTGAGTATGAGGATGAGGAGAGTTAAATTTAAGTTTTTAAAATGAATATAAGGGGACTAAGTATTCCCAAGAGTAAACGTTTTACATTTAAAAGGAGAGGAAACTTCGATTTCCAAATGAGTTCATGAAGAGTTTTTTTTAGCATAATCTCTTTTAAGAGAACCTTTTGATTAATAATCACAAAGTTTGAGGATGAGGAAATATTTTTAAATATATGGGTGTTAGTTATATTATTAGGAGTAGTATTGAGCAGCGATATGGGGATGAGTTTAGACAACTGAAAGTCCTCATAAACCATGTATGCCAACATGGGTAAAGGATCATAGATGATTCCTATTTGCTTTTTAAGCATAGATTAGTGGATCTACTTAGTTGAGGATGTCCTATACTCCGACACAGTATAGGACAGTTCTGGCAGCGTGGGCGAGACGATGTATCATCACATAGCTCATAGTGATGGTTACCAGTTAGAGAATCTCCCAAATAAGAGTAAAGATGTATTTTCATATACATTGAAATGTTATCTATTGTTTTAAAATGTTTGTTTTTACTACACCTTTATTGTTGCTTTTATATTGAATTGAGTTGAGTACTTCTGAGTTGAGTTGAGTTGAGATGAGGTAAATATGTTTCCTTTTATCAGTTCAAGCTTATGTATGTGCTTGAGAGTTACCCTTGCATGCTCGTACATTCCATGTACTGACGCCATTTGGCTTGCATATTTCATGATGCAGATACAAGTAATCACGGTCATCAGCAGACGCTCCGTTGATACCACTTGTAGTTCCAGAGTTCCTTGGGTCAGCCTCCTTAATTCAGAGGGCTCCACATTTACTTTCAGTTGTATTAGGATGTCGTGGGTCTTGTCCCGACTTCCATCATAGTTGTTAGAGGCTTCATAGACAATAGTGTTTTAAGAAGTCTGTTTCATTTTCGATTGTTAGTGTTACACACTTGAGTTGCCTCTTTTGGCCAGTTGAATGTTTTTTAATATTCTGATTTATTTATTTTGAGACTTCTGAGAAACTTTTACTTTTGAGTGTATTTATTGTTGAGTAACTCTTCCACTGAGTACTGAGCTAGGACAAGGGTTCTCTTGGAACCTGCAATGGTTCTCGAGTGCCGGCCACGTCCAAGGTATAGGCTCGGGGTGTGACAAACTTGGTATCACATAACAGAGTTCTAGAGTCCTAGGTTGTCTATAAAGTCGTATCTATAGAGTCCTAGTTATTGGTGTGAAGTGCACCACATCTATCATTAGGAGGCTACAACATTTAGGAAATATCTCACTTTTTTCATACTCTTTTCGTGCGATAGAGTTTAACTCTATAAAATTTTCTTTGTAATTCGTGCTTGCGCGTATCTTTCAGATCATGCCTCCACAAAGAGCTGTTCCAGGTCGTCCGACTAGGAGGAATGTTGAACCCAGGATCAAGGGGTACCCAATGCACCAAAAGTACAACTCCAAGGAGAGATCACTAATGCGATGTTCTGGGATGCTACCCGGATGTTGAGTCAAGTGGTGACCAACCAAGCTGGACAACAGAGAAGGGTTCGATAGGATGTGGCTGTAAATCATGGATTTGTGAGTTCTTGAGGATGAATCCTCTGGAATTCACCGGTTCAAGTGTCACTGAGGATCCGAAAAACATTGTTGAAGAGTTGCAAAAAATGTTTGAAGTGATGCATGTTACAGATGATGGGCGTGTGGAACTAGGTGCATACCAAGTCAATGGTGTTGCTAGGATCTGGTACGACTAATGGAAGAAGAGTAGAGATGAAGGGGCACCAATTGTGAGTCGTGCTGTGTTCGAAAGTGCCTTCATGGGGCATTTCTTTCCCTCTGAACTGAGATAGGCAAATGTAAGAAAATTACTCACTTTAAGCAGGAATCCTCGAGTGTGCATGAGTACAGCCTCAAATTCACTCAACTATCCCACTATGCTCTTGAGATGGTTGCTTATATGAGGAGCAGGATGAGCTTGTTTGTGTCTGGGTTGTCTCGCTTGTCAAGAAAAGAGGGTAAGGTAGCTATATTGATAGGTGACATGGACATATCAAGGCTTATGATCCATGTAAAGTAGGTTGAGGAAGACAAGTTGAGTGATAGGGAGGACTTCCGCAACAAGAAGGCTAAGACAACAAGTAATGAGTCCGGGCAGCAGAAGAGTAATGCTAACCGGTCATCTTTTCAACAAAAACCAATAGGACCTGCACTATGATTTTCTAGTGCACCTGCACCAAAGAATAGAGGTGAGTTCGGAAATCAGAGTTCGCAGAACTTCAGAGCTAGCCCTGCTCAATCTCAAGGTAGTGTGGCACAAGGGGCCAACCAGACCCCACTTGTGCTAAATATGGTAGAAACAACCCAGGAGCATCTCGTGATGGCTCCACTGGTTGCTTCAAGTATGGTCAGACAAGTCACTTCATGAGAGAGTGCTCTAAGAACAGGCAGGGTAATGGTAATGGGCGCAATAGAGCCCAATCTTCTTCAACAGCTCCGCCAGAAAGATCTGAACCTAGATGTCACGACCCGAGCCTACACCCTGTATGTGGCCGGCATTCAAGAACCACCGTTAGTCCCAAAGCAAACCCTCGTCCTGGCCGACTAGAAGTGGAATATGAACTTAAGCATACAGAAGCATCAAATTGAATGAAACGTTTAAAACCAGTTTACTGAATGTCAAAACGTTGCTGAAGATACTTAGTATGAAACATAAGTTTTAAATAAAATATCTGAAACTGAAAGACTCTCTCAAATTGTCTATCTATGAAGCCTCTACTGTATAAAGATTACTGTAAGGTCAAGACCCACGACTCCTCAAAAACTATTACTAATAACTCACAAAACTAGAGTCCTCCGAGAGAGGTCTTACTTAAAAGCTGACGAGTGGATGAAGTGATCTCAACGGACTCTTGTTGAGGATCCTAAGAACCTGTATCTGCATCATTAAAATATGCAGGTCGAATTACATCAGTACATTGAATGTACGAGTATGTAATATAGCGGAATAACAAAAAAGCTGAAAGAAAGGACTGGAATAGATAACAATGTACTCAAGATAAATATAAAGAAATAAAGGAGTTAAATAATTTAAAGCTTTATAAAATACTTTCTCGTCTATGAACTCAACATAATAAGTAATATATAAAAATACACTTTAACTCTATTGGGAGATTCTCTAACCGACAACCATCACTATGAGCTACGTGATGATACAACGTCTCGTCCACGCTGCCAAAACTGTCCTATACCTTGCCAGGGTATAGAACACCTCAACTAAGTTGATTGACGTGAAATTTGTGGCGTTGGAAAGAGGATTCAAATACCTTTAATTTGATAAGTTATGGAATACGTAACTCTTAATATTCTAGGAGATATGGTCGTTTGAAGTTGACCTAAGTAAATTCTTACACCAAAACTTAATCGGTAAAAACTTTCAACACAACTTTGTGCTAGGAGTTTTTAGTGACCTTAATTGATATCCAAAATCATTCCCACACTAAAGAATTTATCTTTACACATATGGACAATTTAGGAATCAACCGGTATGACCCTACAAGTAAATGAAGAATGATTCGAGTCTTAACTTAAAAATATTTGGGGTGTTAGAATATCTCCTCCCTGGGATCATTCGTCCTCGTATGAAGGCTGGGCTGAGAATGGAAAGGGGTTACTCTTACTATATTCAAGCCTAACTCAAAATCACAAAGTACTTAACATAAGGTGATTATTATTATTATCTAAATCACAAGATTCGGTTTCTATACCTCTATAGGGAATCTCATCCCTAGAACACTACTCATTACACTACATTCAGCTAACCTTGAAATCATATCACGAAACACCTAATGTATCACGCATTCTCCACATGTTAACAAGACCACATTCAATCTTATAACCTTAAACACTTCATAGACTCCTACTAACCCACTTTCTAAAAACTTCTCATCCTCTTTCATGCATTACCACCAGGAAGCTGACTTAGTACTCATTGTAAAACCTTATCTCCTTCTTCCTCCAATTTATAACCATAGATGAAATAAACATACCAGCACTATCACAATAAGAAAATGTCAATCCTTTTCTCTATCATCACACCACTGCTATCAACACCACCACTTTCAACTAAAAAGGATCACTGAGAAAGCTTTAGGGCAAAAGATCATAAACACGATTCATTCAAGATATCCGATATAAGAATATGCATGTTAACATTATGTTGCTAGACATTCAGAGTAAATCATGAACTTTTGAGACTGAACATACTTTGAGACATGAATGCTTATATGAATAGGTTCGTATCATGAGGCTGATATCCACAACTTTATGGATTAAGCTCAAGGTTAATGGGCTAAAGTCTTTGCCCCTCATTCTTGAAACTAAACATAGATGTGAATCTCTCTGAAGTGTATGATCATAGGTCATAGACACAATTCTGATATTAAAAACGTCAATAAGATGTTGTAATGACATGACTTTGAGGAATACGCTAGAGTATGAATGGATTGATATACCACTATAACTCTTTCTGAACACAACACTATCTAATTCTCAACACTTGACTTGATTTCTCATCTTATCATCTCCCCCTTAGGTTTGCAGTTGACACTCTAAAGCCATGGATCTATTCTCATCATCTCTAAACTGGTCTACATTATATTTACTCTAATACTCGAGAAAGGCTTATCTTATGGCTACTCAACTCTCCATAAGCAGGTACTAAGACTCCTTCTAAGACCACTTTCTAAGATGTTTCTCTTAACCTCTTCTCAATAGCTTATAAGGATGCTTCATCTAGCTCTTAAGGGAAGAAAATTAATGCTTACCTCAGCCTATTACACATTAATAGCTCAATTATACCATCTAGGAACATATGAAAAATAATCATTAACTTAATTGGAACCTCGTCTTACTACATACGATCTCGAATAAACCTCTTAATTCTCTTGTTACTCTTAATGACTTAGCCACACTTCATTGCTCTTATATAAAAGTTAGAATCTCATACTTGTACCACTCATATTTAATGCAACTAACATCTCAATTTCTCACCTACTCTATGTCTACCAAATCAGATCTCAAGACAAACATCATCACCCTCATGTTGCCATTCATTTGATCACGAAGCTCATCTCAAATTCAAGCTTAATGTTTATTACTAATCCCAAATATCAATATGATTGTTCGCTTACTATACTAACTTACAACTACTAGATAAGATTTTGAAACACTCGCCCACAAAAACCTCATGACAAGTAGTCTATCTTTACCTCTCAGTCTTCATACTTACAATTTACTGTCACACTTCCTTTCACAACTTAAGTACTATTTACTCATTCGCTATACATCATTGCCTAATTAGTTCGGTAACCCTCTGGATATTATGGGCTTTCCCTTAAAGATCATAAGCCTAGCTTAGAGCTATCACCTAATGAAGACTCCTGATATTCTATTCAATACCTACACTTGGTCATTACTAACACAATGACACATTATCATAACCTCTTTTCTAGTAAAAGTATACTATAACTCATCCTAACGAGTAACTTTTCCTCTATCTTCTATCATGAACTCTATAAAAAATTATTACTTTTTAGTCTACCCATAAGGGAAAACTCCTCATTAATAAACTACTGGGTGCATGACTATAATAACATAGCTTGACTCATCAGTATCTCCCTTTCTTAGATTATTGAGCCTCTGCATGCATTCTTTTCACTCTGGAACTTTTACTACTACTGCTTATAACATCATTACTCATATAATATTTTTGGGTGCAATTACTACCCAAGCTCTAAAATACACTTTCGCACAATGGTCTCTACTGAAATAAGGTTTACAGAAAAGTGTGTGGGAATACATCTCGCCTTTAGCTCAAACGCACGATTCATATGAATAAGAGTACATTCTCTTAAATTTCAACACTTAAGCTCATCATAGGCTTCTCTTAAGCTCCTCTGTAGTCTCAAGAGTTTTTCAAGACTTTTGCTGAGAGTGACTCATCGATAATGAACTGATTTTGCTTTTTAACTACCTTGAGTATGGGGGATAGCGAATGAATTTGAGAAACGCATGAGTTTTGAATAAGTTCCTTATGACACAGCTCTACTGCACGATTCAGAGTATGAAAGAAGGAAAACTTTTCCAAAATGTCTGTAGTCCCTCATATATAGAAGTGGGCTCCTCACAATCATAAATAAGATCCTACTTGACACGGCTTCATAGACACCCTAGGACACTTGTACTCTATGCTCTGATACCAAGTTTGTCACAACCCGAGCCTACACCCTGGACGTGGCCGGCACTCAAGAACCATTGATGGTTTCCAAGTGAACCCCCATCTTGGCTGACTATAAGCGGAAGACTAACTTGAGCATACATAAGCATCAAATTGAAAGAAATGCTTAAAAATAAACTGAATCTCAAAACTTTGCTGAATATACTTAGTATGAAACATAAGTTTTAAATAAAATATCTGAAATCGAAAGACTCTCCAAAACTATCTATCTATAAAGTCTCTACTGTATAAAGATGATTGTCAGGTCAAGACCCACGACTCCTCAAAAACTATTACTAATAACTCACAAAATTGGAGTCCTCCGGAAGCAAGTAGGTCTTACTCAAAAGCTGACTAGTGGATGAAGTGATCTCAACGGACTCTTGTTGAGGATCCTAAGAACCTGTATCTGCATCATTAAAATATGCAGGTCGAATGACATCAGTACATTGAATGTACGAGTATTGTCTGAAGTGAAGAAGAAATAAGACCAAGACCCTAATTTGCTTTAATTGAAAGCAAATGTTCATAAGCAGAAAGTGATTGCTTTTGAACAAGGGGGAGATGGTTTATTGATGTATCAAGGTAGATTGTGTGTACCAAGGGTGGATGAGCTCCAAGAGAGGATCATGGGAGAAGCTTATAGCTCAAGATATTCGATCCATCCTGGTTCCATAAAGATGTATCGTGGCTTGAGAGAAGTCAATTGGTGGAGTAGTATGAAAGGGTGTATTGTAGAGTTCATTGCTAAGTGCCCAAATTTCCAACAAGTCAAGGTATAGCACCAAAGGCCCGGTGGTATGGCTCAGAACATAGATCTTCTGAAATGGAAGTGGCAGATGATCAATATGGATTTCTTTACCGGTTTACCGCAGTCTCGCAGACAACATGATTTGATTTGGGTGATTGTAACCGGATGACTAAATCAGCTCATTTCTTACCTGTAAAGACTACATTCTCAGCAAAAGATTATGCCAGATTATATATTCAAGTGATAGTCAGACTTCATGGAGTTCCAGTGTCGATCATTTCAAATAGAGGTGCACAATTCACCGCATAATTCTGTAAGTCTTTTGCAGAAAGGTTTGGGTTCGAAGGTAAATTTGAGTACTGCTTTCCATGCCCAGCCTGATGGCCAAGCAGAGCGTATGATTTACACTTTAAAAGATATATTGAGAGCTTGTGTGATTAATTTCAAAGGTAATTGGGATGATCACTTACCTCTCATAGAGTTTGCTTACAATAATAACTATAACTCTAGTGGCTTCTTATGAGGCTCTTTATGGGAGAGGATGTAGATCTCCTATTGGATCGTTTCAGGTTGGTGAAGTTGGGTTGATAGGTCCATACTTAGTTTATCAAGCTATGGAGAAAGTGAAGATCGTTCAAGAAAGGTTGAAAACAACGCAAAGTCGTCAAAAATCCAATACTGATGTTAGGAGAAGATACTTAGAGTTAGAGGTGGATGATTGGGTGTACTTGAAAGTTTACCCATGAAGGGTGTTATGAGATTTGGTAAGAAGGGGAAGCTCAGTCCCTTGTATATTGGTCCTTACAGGATATCAGAGAGAACTGGCAATGTAGCTTATGACTTGGAGCTACTGCCAAAGTTAGCAACAGTCCATCCGGTATTCCACATTTCAATGTTAAATAAGTGTATGGGGCGATCTACCTACTGAGGATATTGGTATTAAGGACAACCTATCTTATGAGGAGATACCCTTTGAGATACTTGATCGTCAAGTTCGCAAGTTGAGAACCAAGGAGGTAGCATCAACCAAGGTCTTATGGAGGAATCACTTTGTTGAGAAAGTTA